>CM055126.1:62705972-62899147 GCA_029206835.1 Rana muscosa | reverse complement strand
TCTTCCTGGCAGTGAGGTCAGCCTGTAAATATAGAAGATGAATTTTTTTCTTTCAGTTTCTCCCAATCTGGGGTGACGGGAGGCCAGAAATCCATCCTCTGCAAACCACCAACCAATCAGAATCATGGGAATTCCATCCTATCCCAGAACAATGACACCCTGACACTTGGGGGTCCCAGAACAATGACACCCTGACACCAGGGGCCCCAGAACAATGACACCCTGACACCAGGGGCCCCGGAACAATGACACCCTGACACCAGGGGCCCCGGAAAAATGACACCCTGACACCAGGGGCCCCGGAACAATGACACCCTGACACCAGGGGCCCCGGAACAATGACACCCTGACACCAGGGGCCCCGGAACAATGACACCCTGACACTTGGGGGTCCCAGAACAATGACACCCTGACACTTGGGGGCCCCAGAACAATGACACCCTGACACCAGGGGCCCCAGAACAATGACACCCTGACACCAGGGGCCCCAGAACAATGACACCCTGACACCAGGGGCCCCAGAACAATGACACCCTGACACCAGGGGCCCCGGAACAATGACACCCTGACACCAGGGGTCCCAGAACAATGACACCCTGACACCAGGGGTCCCAGAACAATGACACCCTGACACTTGGGGGTCCCAGAACAATGACACCCTGACACTTGGGGGTCCCAGAACAATGACACCCTGACACCAGGGGCCCCAGAACAATGACACCCTGACACTTGGGGGACCCAGAACAATGACACCCTGACACTTGGGGGACCCAGAACAATGACACCCTGACACTTGGGGGACCCAGAACAATGACACCCTGTCACTTGGGGTCCCAGAACAATGACACCCTGACACCAGGGGTCCCAGAACACTGACACCCTGACACTTGGGGGTCCCAGAACAATGACACCCTGACACTTGGGGGCCCCAGAACAATGACACCCTGACACTTGGGGGTCCCAGAACAATGACAACCTGACACTTGGGGGTCCCAGAACAATGACACCCTGACACTTGGGGGTCCCAGAACAATTGACACCCTGACACTTGGGGGATCCAAAACAATGACACCCTGACACTTCGGGGTCCCAGAACAATGACACCCTGACACTTGGGGGTCCCAGAACAATGACACCCTGACACTTGGGGGTCCCAGAACAATGACACCCTGACACTTGGGGGATCCAAAACAATGACACCCTGACACTTGGGGGTCCCAGAACAATGACACCCTGACACTTGGGGGTCCCAGAACAATGACACCCTGACACTTGGGGGTCCCAGAACAATGACACCCTGACACCAGGGGTCCCAGAACAATGACACCCTGACACTTGGGGGTACCAGAACAATGACACCCTGACACCAGGGGCCCCAGAACAATGACACCCTGACACTTGGGGGTCCCAGAACAATGACACCCTGACACCAGGGGCCCCAGAACAATGACACTCTGACACTTGGGGGTCCAGAACAATGACACACTGACACTTGGGGATCCAGAACAAGGACACCCTGACACTTGGGGATCCAAATCAATGACACCCTGATACTTGGGGGACCCAGAACAATGACACACTGACACTTGGGGGTCCCAGAACAATGACACACTGACACTTGGGGGTCCAGAACAATGACACACTGACACTTGGGGATCCAGAACAATGACACCCTGACACTTGGGGGTCCAGAACAAGGACACCCTGACACTTGGGGGTCCCAGAACAAGGACACCCTGACACTTGGGGGTCCCAGAACAATGACACCCTGACACTTGGGGGTCCCAGAACAATGACACCCTGACACTTGGGGGTCCAGAACAATGACACCCTGACACTTGGGGGATCCAGAACAATGACACCTTGACACTTGGGGGTCCCAGAACAATGACACCCTGACACTTGGGTGTCCCGGAACAATGACACCCTGACACTTGGGGATCCCAGAACAATGACACCCTGACACCAGGGGCCCCAGAACAATGACACCCTGACACTTGGGGGATCCAGAACAATGACACCTTGACACTTGGGGGTCCAGAACAATGACACACTGAGACTTGGGGGTCCCAGAACAATGACACACTGACACTTGGGGGTACCAGAACAATGACACCCTGACACTTGGGGGTCCAGAACAATGACACCCTGACACCAGGGGCCCCAGAACAATGACACCCTGACACTTGGGGGTCCAGAACAATGACACACTGGGACTTGGGGGTCCCAGAACAATGACACCCTGACACCTGGGGGTCCCAGAACAATGACACCCTGACACTTGGGGGTCCCAGAACAATGACACACTGACACTTGGGGGTCCCAGAACAATGACACACTGACACTTGGGGGTCCAGAACAATGACACCCTGACACCAGGGGCCCCAGAACAATGACACCCTGACACCAGGGGCCCCAGAACAATGACACCCTGACACCAGGGGTCCCATAACAATGACACCCTGACACTTGGGGGTCCCAGAACAATGACACCCTGACACCAGGGGCCCCAGAACAATGACACACTGACACTTGGGGGTCCAGAACAATGACACACTGACACTTGGGGGTCCCAGAACAATGACACCCTGACACCTGGGGGTCCCAGATCAATGACACCCTGACAGTTGGGGGATCTAGAACAATGACAGCCTGACACTTGGCGGTCCAGAAAAATGACACCCTGACACTTGGGGGTCCCAGAACAATGACAACCTGACACTTGGAGGATCCAGAACAATGACACCCTGACACTTGGGGGTCCCAGAACAATGACACCCTGACACTTGGGGTCCCAGAACAATGACACACTGACACTTGGGGGTCCAGAACAATGACACCCTGACACTTGGGGGTCCCAGAACAATGACACCCTGACACTTGGGGGTCCAGAACAATGACACACTGACACTTGGGGGTCCAGAACAATGACACCAAGAAACTTGGGGGTCCCAGAACAATGACACCCTGACACTTGGGGGTCCCAGAACAATGACACCCTGACACCTGGGGGTCCCAGAACAATGACACCCTGATACTTGGGGGTCCCAGAACAATGACACCCTGACACCTGGGGGATCCATAACAATGACAACCTGACACCTGGGGGTCCCAGAACAATGACACCCTGACACTTGGGGCTCCCAGAACAATGACACCCTGACACCTGGGGGTCCCAGAACAATGACACCCTGACAGTTGGGGGATCAAGAACAATGACACACTGACACTTGGGGGTCCCAGAACAATGACAACCTGACACTTGGAGGATCCAGAACAATGACACCCTGACACTTGAGGGTCCAGAACAATGACATCTGACATTTGGGGGTCCCAGAACAATGACACCCTGACACTTGGGGTACCAGAACAATGACACACTGACACTTGGGGTACCAGAACAATGACACCCTGACACTTGGGGGTCCCAGAACAATGACACCATGACACTTGGGGGTCCAGAACAATGACACCCTGACACTTGGGGGTCCAGAACAATGACACCCTGACACTTGGGGGTCCCAGAACAAGGACACCCTAACACTTGGGGGTCCCGGAACAATGACACCCTGACACTTGGGGATCCCAGAACAATGACACCCTGACACTTGGGGATCCCAGAACAATGACACCCTGACACTTGGGGGATCCAGAACAATGACACCCTGACACTTGGGTGGTCCAGAACAATGACACCCTGACACTTGGGGGTCCAGAACAATGACACCCTGACACTTGGGGATCCCAGAACAATGATACCCTGCCACTTGGGGGTCCCAGAACAATGACACCCTGACACTTGGGGATCCCAGAACAATGACAACCTGACACTTGGGGGTCCCAGAACAATGACAACCTGACACTTGGGGGTCCAGAACAATGACAACCTGACACTTGGGGGCCCCAGAACAATGACACCCTGACACTTGGGGATCCAGAACAATGACAACCTGACACTTGGGGGCCCCAGAACAATGACACCCTGACACTTGGGGGTCCCAGAACAATGACAACCTGACACTTGGGGGTCCCAGAACAATGACAACCTGACACTTGGAGGATCCAGAACAATGACACCCTGACACTTGGGGGTCCCAGAACAATGACACCCTGACACTTGGGGATCCCAGAACAATGACAACCTGACACTTGGGGGTCCCAGAACAATGACAACCTGACACTTGGGGGTCCAGAACAATGACACTTGGGGGTCCCAGAACAATGACACCCTGACACTTGGGGGTCCCAGAACAATGACACCTTGACACCTGGGGGTCCCAGAACAATGACACCCTGACACTTGGGGGTCCCAGAACAATGACACCCTGACACTTGGGGGTCCCAGAACAATGACACCCTGACACCTGGGGGTCCCAGAACAATGACACCCTGACAGTTGGGGGATCCAGAACAATGACACCCTGACACTTGGGGGTCCAGAAAAATGGCACACTGACACTTGGGGGATCCAGAACAATGACACCCTGACACTTGGGGGTCCCAGAACAATGACAACCTGACACTTGGAGGATCCAGAACAATGACACCCTGACACTTGGGGGTCCAGAACAATGACACCCTGACACTTGGGGGTCCCAGAACAATGACACCCTGACACTTGGGGGATCCAGAACAATGACACCCTGACACTTGGGGGATCCAGAACAATGACACCCTGACACTTGGGGGTCCCAGAACAATGACACCCTGACACTTGGGGGATCCAGAACAATGACACCCTGACACTTGGGGGATCCAGAACAATGACACCCTGACACTTGGGGGATACAGAACAATGACACCCTGACACTTGGGGGTCCCAGAACAATGACACCCTGACACCTGGGGGTCCCAGAACAATGACACCCTGCCACTTGGGGGATCCAGAACAATGACACCCTGACACTTGGGGGTCCCAGAACAATGACACCCTGACACTTGGGAGATCCAGAACAATGACACCCTGACACTTGGGGGATCCAGAACAATGACACCCTGACACTAGAGGGTCCAGAACAATGACACCCTGACACTTGGGGATCCCAGAACAATGACACCCTGACACTTGGGAGATCCAGAACAATGACACCCTGACACTTGGGGGATCCAGAACAATGACACCCTGACACTTGGGGATCCCAGAACAATGACACCCTGACAATTGGGGATCCCAGAACAATGACACCCTGACACTTGGGGGATCCAGAACAATGACACCCTGACACTTGGGGGACCCAGAACAATGACACCCTGACACTTGGGGGTCCCAGAACAATGACACCCTGACACTTGGGGGATCCAGAACAATGACACCCTGACACTTGGGGATCCCAGAACAATGACACCCTGACACTTGGGAGATCCAGAACAATAATACCCTGACACTTGGGGGATCCAGAACAATGACACCCTGACACTTGGGGATCCCAGAACAATGACACCCTGACAATTGGGGATCCCAGAACAATGACACCCTGACACTTGGGGATCCAGAACAATGACACCCTGACACTTGGGGGACCCAGAACAATGACACCCTGACACTTGGGGGTCCCAGAACAATGACACCCTGACACTTGGGGGTCCCAGAACAATGACACCCTGACACTTGGGGGATCCAGAACAATGACACCCTGACACTTGGGGGTCCCAGAACAATGACACCCTGACATTTGGGGATCCAGAACAAGGACACCCTGACACTTGGGGATCCCAGAACAATGACACCCTGACACTTGGGGGCCCCAGAACAATGACATCCTGACACTTGGGGGATCCAGAACAATGACACCCTGACACTTGGGGGATCCAGAACAATAACACACTGACACTTGGGGGATCCAGAACAATGACACCCTGACACTTGGGGGATCCCAGAACATTGACACCCTGATACTTGGGGGTCCCAGAACAATGACACCCTGACACTTGGGGGATCCAGAACAATGACACCCTGACACTTGGGGATCCCAGAACAATGACACCCTGACACTTGGGGGTCCAGAACAATGACACCCTGACACTTGGGGATCCCAGAACAATGACACCCTGACACTTGGGGTCCAGAACAATGACACCCTGACACTTGGGGGTCCAGAACAATGACACCCTGACACTTGGGGTCCCAAAACAATGACACACTGACACTTGGGGGTCCAGAACAATGACACCCTGACACTTGGGGGTCCAGAACAATGACACCCTGACACTTGGGGATCCCAGAACAATGACACCCTGACACTTGGGGTCCAGAACAATGACACCCTGACACTTGGGGATCCCAGAACAATGACACCCTGACACTTGGGAGATCCAGAACAATGACACCCTGACACTTGGGGGATCCAGAACAATGACACCCTGACACTTGGGGATCCCAGAACAATGACACCCTGACAATTGGGGATCCCAGAACAATGACACCCTGACACTTGGGGATCCAGAACAATGACACCCTGACACTTGGGGGACCCAGAACAATGACACCCTGACACTTGGGGGTCCCAGAACAATGACACCCTGACACTTGGGGGATCCAGAACAATGACACCCTGACACTTGGGGATCCCAGAACAATGACACCCTGACACTTGGGAGATCCAGAACAATAATACCCTGACACTTGGGGGATCCAGAACAATGACACCCTGACACTTGGGGATCCCAGAACAATGACACCCTGACAATTGGGGATCCCAGAACAATGACACCCTGACACTTGGGGGATCCAGAACAATGACACCCTGACACTTGGGGGACCCAGAACAATGACACCCTGACACTTGGGGGTCCCAGAACAATGACACCCTGACACTTGGGGGTCCCAGAACAATGACACCCTGACACTTGGGGGATCCAGAACAATGACACCCTGACACTTGGGGGTCCCAGAACAATGACACCCTGACATTTGGGGATCCAGAACAAGGACACCCTGACACTTGGGGATCCCAGAACAATGACACCCTGACACTTGGGGGCCCCAGAACAATGACATCCTGACACTTGGGGGATCCAGAACAATGACACCCTGACACTTGGGGGATCCAGAACAATAACACACTGACACTTGGGGGATCCAGAACAATGACACCCTGACACTTGGGGGATCCCAGAACATTGACACCCTGATACTTGGGGGTCCCAGAACAATGACACCCTGACACTTGGGGGATCCAGAACAATGACACCCTGACACTTGGGGATCCCAGAACAATGACACCCTGACACTTGGGGGTCCAGAACAATGACACCCTGACACTTGGGGATCCCAGAACAATGACACCCTGACACTTGGGGTCCAGAACAATGACACCCTGACACTTGGGGGTCCAGAACAATGACACCCTGACACTTGGGGTCCCAAAACAATGACACACTGACACTTGGGGGTCCAGAACAATGACACCCTGACACTTGGGGGTCCAGAACAATGACACCCTGACACTTGGGGATCCCAGAACAATGACACCCTGACACTTGGGGTCCAGAACAATGACACCCTGACACTTGGGGGTCCAGAACAATGACACCCTGACACTTGGGGTCCCAAAACAATGACACACTGACACTTGGGGGTCCAGAACAATGACACCCTGACACTTGGGGGTCCCAGAACAATGACACCCTGACACTTGGGGGTCCCAGGACAATAACACCCTGACACCTGGGGGTCCCAGAACAATGACACCCTGACACTTGGGGATCCCAGAACAATGACACCCTGACACTTGGGGGATCCAGAACAATGACACCCTGACACTTGGGGATCCCAGAACAATGACACCCTGACACTTGGGGGTCCTGGAACAATGACACACTGACACTTGGGGGATCCAGAACAATGACACCCTGACACTTGGGGGATCCAGAACAATGACACCCTGACACTTGGGGGGTCCAGAACAATGACACCCTGACACTTGGGGGGTCCAAAACAATGACACCCTGACACTTGGGGGTCCAGAACAATGACACCCTGACACTTGGGGATCCCAGAACAATGACACACTGACACTTGGGGTCCCAGAACAATGACACCCTGACACTTGGGGATCCCAGAACAATGACACCCTGACACTTGGGGGTCCAGAACAATGACACCCTGACACTTGGGGTCCCAAAACAATGACACACTGACACTTGGGGGTCCAGAACAATGACACCCTGACACTTGGGGGTCCCAGAACAATGACACCCTGACACTTGGGGGTCCCAGGACAATAACACCCTGACACCTGGGGGTCCCAGAACAATGACACCCTGACACTTGGGGGTCCAGAACAATGACACCCTGACACCTGGGGGTCCCAGAACAATGACACCCTGACACTTGGGGATCCCAGAACAATGACACCCTGACACTTGGGGGATCCAGAACAATGACACCCTGACACTTGGGGATCCCAGAACAATGACACCCTGACACTTGGGGGTCCTGGAACAATGACACACTGACACTTGGGGGATCCAGAACAATGACACCCTGACACTTGGGGGATCCAGAACAATGACACCCTGACACTTGGGGGGTCCAGAACAATGACACCCTGACACTTGGGGGGTCCAAAACAATGACACCCTGACACTTGGGGGTCCAGAACAATGACACCCTGACACTTGGGGATCCCAGAACAATGACACACTGACACTTGGGGTCCCAGAACAATGACACCCTGACACTTGGGGATCCCAGAACAATGACACCCTGACACTTGGGGGTCCAGAACAATGACACCCTGACACTTGGGGGTCCAGAACAATGACACCCTGACACTTGGGGGTCCCAGAACAATGACACCCTGACACTTAGGGGTCCCAGAACAATGACACCCTGACACCTGGGGGTCCCAGAACAATGACACCCTGACACTTGGGGGTCCAGAACAATGACACCCTGACACCTGGGGGTCCCAGAACATTGACACCCTGACACTTGGGGATCCCAGAACAATGACAACCTGACACTTGGGGGTCCCAGAACAATGACAACCTGACACTTGGGGGTCCAGAACAATGACAACCTGACACTTGGGGGCCCCAGAACAATGACACCCTGACACTTGAGGTTCCCAGAACAATGACAACCTGACACTTGGGGGCCCCAGAACAATGACACCCTGACACTTGGGGGTCCCAGAACAATGACAACCTGACACTTGGGGGTCCCAGAACAATGACAACCTGACACTTGGAGGATCCAGAACAATGACACCCTGACACTTGGGGGTCCCAGAACAATGACACCCTGACACTTGGGGATCCCAGAACAATGACAACCTGACACTTGGGGGTCCCAGAACAATGACAACCTGACACTTGGGGGTCCAGAACAATGACACTTGGGGGTCCCAGAACAATGACACCCTGACACTTGGGGGTCCCAGAACAATGACACCTTGACACCTGGGGGTCCCAGAACAATGACACCCTGACACTTGGGGGTCCCAGAACAATGACACCCTGACACTTGGGGGTCCCAGAACAATGACACCCTGACACCTGGGGGTCCCAGAACAATGACACCCTGACAGTTGGGGGATCTAGAACAATGACACCCTGACACTTGGGGATCCAGAAAAATGGCACACTGACACTTGGGGGATCCAGAACAATGACACCCTGACACTTGGGGGTCCCAGAACAATGACAACCTGACACTTGGAGGATCCAGAACAATGACACCCTGACACTTGGGGGTCCAGAACAATGACACCCTGACACTTGGGGGTCCCAGAACAATGACACCCTGACACTTGGGGTCCCAGAACAATGACACACTGACACTTGGGGGTCCAGAACAATGACACCCTGAAACTTGGGGGTCCCAGAACAATGACACCCTGACACTTGGGGGTCCAGAACAATGACACACTGACACTTGGGGGTCCAGAACAATGACACCAAGAAACTTGGGGGGTCCCAGGACAATGACACCCTGACACTTGGGGGTCCCAGAACAATGACACCCTGACACCTGGTGGTCCCAGAACAATGACACCCTGATACTTGGGGGTCCCAGAACAATGACACCCTGACACCTGGGGGATCCATAACAATGACAACCTGACACCTGGGGGTCCCAGAACAATGACACCCTGACACTTGGGGCTCCCAGAACAATGACACCCTGACACCTGGGGGTCCCAGAACAATGACACCCTGACAGTTGGGGGATCCAGAACAATGGCACACTGACACTTGGGGGTCCCAGAACAATGACACCCTGACACTTGGGGGTCCAGAAAAATGGCACACTGACACTTGAGGGATCCAGAACAATGACACCCTGACACTTGGGTCTCCCAGAACAATGACACCCTCACACTTGGGGGTCCAGAACAATGACACCCTGACACTTGGGGGTCCAGAACAATGACACCCTGACACTTGGGGGATCCAGAACAATGACACCCTGACACTTGGGGGATCCAGAACAATGACACCCTGACACCTGGGGGTCCCAGAACAATGACACCCTGACACTTGGGGATCCCAGAACAATGACACCCTGACACTTGGAGGATCCAGAACAATGACACCCTGACACTTGGGGGATCCAGAACAATGACACCCTGACACCTGGAGGTCCCAGAACAATGACACCCTGACAATTGGGGGTCCCAGAACAATGACACCCTGACACTTGGGGGTCCCAGAACAATGACACCCTGACACTTGGGGATCCCAGAACAATGACAACCTGACACTTGGGGGTCCAGAACAATGACACCCTGACACTTAGGGGTACAGAACAATGACACCCTGACACTTGGGGGTCCCAGAACAATGACACCCTGACACCTGGGGGTCCCAGAACCATGACACCCTGCCACTTGGGGGATCCAGAACAATGACACCCTGACACTTGGGGGATCCAGAACAATGACACCCTGACACTTGGAGGCCCCAGAACAATGACACCCTGCCACTTGGGGGATCCAGAACAATGACACCCTGACACTTGGGGGTCCCAGAACAATGACACCCTGACACTTGGGGGATCCAGAACAATGACACCCTGACACTTGGGGGATCCAGAACAATGACACCCTGACACTTGGGGGATCCAGAACAATGACACCCTGACACTTAAGGGTCCCAGAACAATGACACCCTGACACCTGGGGGTCCCAGAACAATGACACCCTGCCACTTGGGGGATCCAGAACAATGACACCCTGACACTTGGGGGTCCCAGAACAATGACACCCTGACACTTGGGGGATCCAGAACAATGACACCCTGACACTTGGGGGATCCAGAACAATGACACCCTGACACTAGAGGGTCCAGAACAATGACACCCTGACACTTGGGGATCCCAGAACAATGACACCCTGACACTTGGGAGTTCCAGAACAATGACACCCTGACACTTGGGGGATCCAGAACAATGACACCCTGACACTTGGGGATCCCAGAACAATGACACCCTGACAATTGGGGATCCCAGAACAATGACACCCTGACACTTGGGGGATCCAGAACAATGACACCCTGACACTTGGGGGACCCAGAACAATGACACCCTGACACTTGGGGGTCCCAGAACAATGACACCCTGACACTTGGGGGATCCAGAACAATGACACCCTGACACTTGGGGGTCCCAGAACAATGACACCCTGACATTTGGGGATCCAGAACAAGGACACCCTGACACTTGGGGATCCCAGAACAAGGACACCCTGACACTTGGGGGTCCCAGAACAATGACACCCTGACACTTGGGGGATCCAGAACAATGACACCCTGACACTTGGGGGATCCAGAACAATGACACCCTGACACTTGGGGGATCCAGAACAATGACACCCTGACACTTGGGGGATCCAGAACAATGACACCCTGACACTTGGGGGATCCCAGAAAATTGACACCCTGATACTTGGGGGTCCCAGAACAATGACACACTGACACTTGGGGGATCCAGAACAATGACACCCTGACACTTCGGGATCCCAGATCAATGACACCCTGACACTTGGGGGTCCAGAACAATGACACCCTGACACTTGGGGATCCCAGAACAATGACACACTGACACTTGGGGTCCCAGAACAATGACACCCTGACACCTGGGGGTCCCAGAACAATGACACCCTGACACTTGGGGTCCAGAACAATGACACCCTGACACCTGGGGGTCCCAGAACAATGACACCCTGACACTTGGGGATCCCAGAACAATGACACCCTGACACTTGGGGGATCCAGAACAATGACACCCTGACACTTGGGGGATCCAGAACAATGACACCCTGACACTTGGGGGTCCAGAACAATGACACCCTGACACTTGGGGATCCCAGAACAATGACACCCTGACACTTGGGGTCCCAGAACAATGACACCCTGACACTTGGGGATCCCAGAACAATGACACCCTGACACTTGGGGGTCCAGAACAATGACACCCTGACACTTGGGGGTCCCAGAACAATGACACCCTGACACTTGGGGGTCCAGGACAATGACACCCTGACACTAGGGGGTCCAGAACAATGACACCCTGACACCTGGGGGTGCCAGAACAATGACACCCTGACACTTGGGGATCACAGAACAATGACAACCTGACACTTGGGGGTCCCAGAACAATGACAACCTGACACTTGGGGTCCAGAACAATGACAACCTGACACTTGGGGGCCCCAGAACAATGACAACCTGACACTTGGGGATCCCAGAACAATGACACACTGACACTTGGGGTCCCAGAACAATGACACCCTGACACCTGGGGGTCCCAGAACAATGACACCCTGACACTTGGGGTCCAGAACAATGACACCCTGACACCTGGGGGTCCCAGAACAATGACACCCTGACACTTGGGGATCCCAGAACAATGACACCCTGACACTTGGGGGATCCAGAACAATGACACCCTGACACTTGGGGGATCCAGAACAATGACACCCTGACACTTGGGGGTCCAGAACAATGACACCCTGACACTTGGGGATCCCAGAACAATGACACCCTGACACTTGGGGTCCCAGAACAATGACACCCTGACACTTGGGGGATCCAGAACAATGACACCCTGACACTTGGGGATCCCAGAACAATGACACCCTGACACTTGGGGGTCCAGAACAATGACACCCTGACACTTGGGGATCCCAGAACAATGACACCCTGACACTTGGGGGTCCAGAACAATGACACCCTGACACTTGGGGGTCCAGAACAATGACACCCTGACACTTGGGGTCCCAAAACAATGACACACTGACACTTGGGGGTCCAGAACAATGACACCCTGACACTTGGGGGTCCCAGAACAATGACACCCTGACACTTGGGGGTCCCAGGACAATGACACCCTGACACCTGGGGGTCCCAGAACAATGACACCCTGACACTTGGGGGTCCAGAACAATGACACCCTGACACCTGGGGGTCCCAGAACAATGACACCCTGACACTTGGGGATCCCAGAACAATGACACCCTGACACTTGGGGGATCCAGAACAATGACACCCTGACACTTGGGGATCCCAGAACAATGACACCCTGACACTTGGGGGTCCTGGAACAATGACACACTGACACTTGGGGGATCCAGAACAATGACACCCTGACACTTGGGGGATCCAGAACAATGACACCCTGACAGTTGGGGGATCTAGAACAATGACACCCTGACACTTGGGGATCCAGAAAAATGGCACACTGACACTTGGGGGATCCAGAACAATGACACCCTGACACTTGGGGGTCCCAGAACAATGACAACCTGACACTTGGAGGATCCAGAACAATGACACCCTGACACTTGGGGGTCCAGAACAATGACACCCTGACACTTGGGGGTCCCAGAACAATGACACCCTGACACTTGGGGTCCCAGAACAATGACACACTGACACTTGGGGGTCCAGAACAATGACACCCTGAAACTTGGGGGTCCCAGAACAATGACACCCTGACACTTGGGGGTCCAGAACAATGACACACTGACACTTGGGGGTCCAGAACAATGACACCAAGAAACTTGGGGGGTCCCAGGACAATGACACCCTGACACTTGGGGGTCCCAGAACAATGACACCCTGACACCTGGTGGTCCCAGAACAATGACACCCTGATACTTGGGGGTCCCAGAACAATGACACCCTGACACCTGGGGGATCCATAACAATGACAACCTGACACCTGGGGGTCCCAGAACAATGACACCCTGACACTTGGGGCTCCCAGAACAATGACACCCTGACACCTGGGGGTCCCAGAACAATGACACCCTGACAGTTGGGGGATCCAGAACAATGGCACACTGACACTTGGGGGTCCCAGAACAATGACACCCTGACACTTGGGGGTCCAGAAAAATGGCACACTGACACTTGAGGGATCCAGAACAATGACACCCTGACACTTGGGTCTCCCAGAACAATGACACCCTCACACTTGGGGGTCCAGAACAATGACACCCTGACACTTGGGGGTCCAGAACAATGACACCCTGACACTTGGGGGTCCCAGAACAATGACACCCTGACACTTGGGGATCCCAGAACAATGACACCCTGACACTTGGAGGATCCAGAACAATGACACCCTGACACTTGGAGGTCCCAGAACAATGACACCCTGACACTTGGGGGTCCCAGAACAATGACACCCTGACACTTGGAGGATCCAGAACAATGACACCCTGACACCTGGAGGTCCCAGAACAATGACACCCTGACACTTGGGGGTCCCAGAACAATGACACCCTGACACTTGGGGGTCCCAGAACAATGACACCCTGACACTTGGGGATCCCAGAACAATGACAACCTGACACTTGGGGGTCCAGAACAATGACACCCTGACACTTAGGGGTACAGAACAATGACACCCTGACACTTGGGGGTCCCAGAACAATGACACCCTGACACCTGGGGGTCCCAGAACCATGACACCCTGCCACTTGGGGGATCCAGAACAATGACACCCTGACACTTGGGGGATCCAGAACAATGACACCCTGACACTTGGGGGCCCCAGAACAATGACACCCTGCCACTTGGGGGATCCAGAACAATGACACCCTGACACTTGGGGGTCCCAGAACAATGACACCCTGACACTTGGGGGATCCAGAACAATGACACCCTGACACTTGGGGGATCCAGAACAATGACACCCTGACACTTGGGGGATCCAGAACAATGACACCCTGACACTTAAGGGTCCCAGAACAATGACACCCTGACACCTGGGGGTCCCAGAACAATGACACCCTGCCACTTGGGGGATCCAGAACAATGACACCCTGACACTTGGGGGTCCCAGAACAATGACACCCTGACACTTGGGGGATCCAGAACAATGACACCCTGACACTTGGGGGATCCAGAACAATGACACCCTGACACTAGAGGGTCCAGAACAATGACACCCTGACACTTGGGGATCCCAGAACAATGACACCCTGACACTTGGGAGTTCCAGAACAATGACACCCTGACACTTGGGGGATCCAGAACAATGACACCCTGACACTTGGGGATCCCAGAACAATGACACCCTGACAATTGGGGATCCCAGAACAATGACACCCTGACACTTGGGGGATCCAGAACAATGACACCCTGACACTTGGGGGACCCAGAACAATGACACCCTGACACTTGGGGGTCCCAGAACAATGACACCCTGACACTTGGGGGATCCAGAACAATGACACCCTGACACTTGGGGGTCCCAGAACAATGACACCCTGACATTTGGGGATCCAGAACAAGGACACCCTGACACTTGGGGATCCCAGAACAAGGACACCCTGACACTTGGGGGTCCCAGAACAATGACACCCTGACACTTGGGGGATCCAGAACAATGACACCCTGACACTTGGGGGATCCAGAACAATGACACCCTGACACTTGGGGGATCCAGAACAATGACACCCTGACACTTGGGGGATCCAGAACAATGACACCCTGACACTTGGGGGATCCCAGAAAATTGACACCCTGATACTTGGGGGTCCCAGAACAATGACACACTGACACTTGGGGGATCCAGAACAATGACACCCTGACACTTCGGGATCCCAGATCAATGACACCCTGACACTTGGGGGTCCAGAACAATGACACCCTGACACTTGGGGATCCCAGAACAATGACACACTGACACTTGGGGTCCCAGAACAATGACACCCTGACACCTGGGGGTCCCAGAACAATGACACCCTGACACTTGGGGTCCAGAACAATGACACCCTGACACCTGGGGGTCCCAGAACAATGACACCCTGACACTTGGGGATCCCAGAACAATGACACCCTGACACTTGGGGGATCCAGAACAATGACACCCTGACACTTTGGGGATCCAGAACAATGACACCCTGACACTTGGGGGTCCAGAACAATGACACCCTGACACTTGGGGATCCCAGAACAATGACACCCTGACACTTGGGGTCCCAGAACAATGACACCCTGACACTTGGGGATCCCAGAACAATGACACCCTGACACTTGGGGGTCCAGAACAATGACACCCTGACACTTGGGGGTCCCAGAACAATGACACCCTGACACTTGGGGGTCCAGGACAATGACACCCTGACACTAGGGGGTCCAGAACAATGACACCCTGACACCTGGGGGTGCCAGAACAATGACACCCTGACACTTGGGGATCACAGAACAATGACAACCTGACACTTGGGGGTCCCAGAACAATGACAACCTGACACTTGGGGTCCAGAACAATGACAACCTGACACTTGGGGGCCCCAGAACAATGACAACCTGACACTTGGGGATCCCAGAACAATGACACACTGACACTTGGGGTCCCAGAACAATGACACCCTGACACCTGGGGGTCCCAGAACAATGACACCCTGACACTTGGGGTCCAGAACAATGACACCCTGACACCTGGGGGTCCCAGAACAATGACACCCTGACACTTGGGGATCCCAGAACAATGACACCCTGACACTTGGGGGATCCAGAACAATGACACCCTGACACTTGGGGGATCCAGAACAATGACACCCTGACACTTGGGGGTCCAGAACAATGACACCCTGACACTTGGGGATCCCAGAACAATGACACCCTGACACTTGGGGTCCCAGAACAATGACACCCTGACACTTGGGGGATCCAGAACAATGACACCCTGACACTTGGGGATCCCAGAACAATGACACCCTGACACTTGGGGGTCCAGAACAATGACACCCTGACACTTGGGGATCCCAGAACAATGACACCCTGACACTTGGGGGTCCAGAACAATGACACCCTGACACTTGGGGGTCCAGAACAATGACACCCTGACACTTGGGGTCCCAAAACAATGACACACTGACACTTGGGGGTCCAGAACAATGACACCCTGACACTTGGGGGTCCCAGAACAATGACACCCTGACACTTGGGGGTCCCAGGACAATGACACCCTGACACCTGGGGGTCCCAGAACAATGACACCCTGACACTTGGGGGTCCAGAACAATGACACCCTGACACCTGGGGGTCCCAGAACAATGACACCCTGACACTTGGGGATCCCAGAACAATGACACCCTGACACTTGGGGGATCCAGAACAATGACACCCTGACACTTGGGGATCCCAGAACAATGACACCCTGACACTTGGGGGTCCTGGAACAATGACACACTGACACTTGGGGGATCCAGAACAATGACACCCTGACACTTGGGGGATCCAGAACAATGACACCCTGACACTTGGGGGGTCCAGAACAATGACACCCTGACACTTGGGGGGTCCAAAACAATGACACCCTGACACTTGGGGGTCCAGAACAATGACACCCTGACACTTGGGGATCCCAGAACAATGACACACTGACACTTGGGGTCCCAGAACAATGACACCCTGACACTTGGGGATCCCAGAACAATGACACCCTGACACTTGGGGGTCCAGAACAATGACACCCTGACACTTGGGGTCCAGAACAATGACACCCTGACACTTGGGGGTCCAGAACAATGACACCCTGACACTTGGGGGTCCCAGAACAATGACACCCTGACACTTAGGGGTCCCAGAACAATGACACCCTGACACTTGGGGATCCCAGAACAATGACAACCTGACACTTGGGGGTCCCAGAACAATGACAACCTGACACTTGGGGGTCCAGAACAATGACAACCTGACACTTGGGGGCCCCAGAACAATGACACCCTGACACTTGGGGGTCCCAGAACAATGACAACCTGACACTTGGGGGCCCCAGAACAATGACACCCTGACACTTGGGGGTCCCAGAACAATGACAACCTGACACTTGGGGGTCCCAGAACAATGACAACCTGACACTTGGAGGATCCAGAACAATGACACCCTGACACTTGGGGGTCCCAGAACAATGACACCCTGACACTTGGGGATCCCAGAACAATGACAACCTGACACTTGGGGGTCCCAGAACAATGACAACCTGACACTTGGGGGTCCAGAACAATGACACTTGGGGGTCCCAGAACAATGACACCCTGACACTTGGGGGTCCCAGAACAATGACACCTTGACACCTGGGGGTCCCAGAACAATGACACCCTGACACTTGGGGGTCCAGAACAATGACACCCTGACACCTGGGGGTCCCAGAACAATGACACCCTGACACTTGGGGATCCCAGAACAATGACAACCTGACACTTGGGGGTCCCAGAACAATGACAACCTGACACTTGGGGGTCCAGAACAATGACAACCTGACACTTGGGGGCCCCAGAACAATGACACCCTGACACTTGGGGGTCCCAGAACAATGACAACCTGACACTTGGGGGCCCCAGAACAATGACACCCTGACACTTGGGGGTCCCAGAACAATGACAACCTGACACTTGGGGGTCCCAGAACAATGACAACCTGACACTTGGAGGATCCAGAACAATGACACCCTGACACTTGGGGGTCCCAGAACAATGACACCCTGACACTTGGGGATCCCAGAACAATGACAACCTGACACTTGGGGGTCCCAGAACAATGACAACCTGACACTTGGGGGTCCAGAACAATGACACTTGGGGGTCCCAGAACAATGACACCCTGACACTTGGGGGTCCCAGAACAATGACACCTTGACACCTGGGGGTCCCAGAACAATGACACCCTGACACTTGGGGGTCCCAGAACAATGACACCCTGACACTTGGGGGTCCCAGAACAATGACACCCTGACACCTGGGGGTCCCAGAACAATGACACCCTGACAGTTGGGGGATCTAGAACAATGACACCCTGACACTTGGGGATCCAGAAAAATGGCACACTGACACTTGGGGGATCCAGAACAATGACACCCTGACACTTGGGGGTCCCAGAACAATGACAACCTGACACTTGGAGGATCCAGAACAATGACACCCTGACACTTGGGGGTCCAGAACAATGACACCCTGACACTTGGGGGTCCCAGAACAATGACACCCTGACACTTGGGGTCCCAGAACAATGACACACTGATACTTGGGGGTCCAGAACAATGACACCCTGAAACTTGGGGGTCCCAGAACAATGACACCCTGACACTTGGGGGTCCAGAACAATGACACACTGACACTTGGGGGTCCAGAACAATGACACCAAGAAACTTGGGGGGTCCCAGAACAATGACACCCTGACACTTGGGGGTCCCAGAACAATGACAACCTGACACCTGGTGGCCCCAGAACAATGACACCCTGATACTTGGGGGTCCCAGAACAATGACACCCTGACACCTGGGGGATCCATAACAATGACAACCTGACACCTGGGGGTCCCAGAACAATGACACCCTGACACTTGGGGCTCCCAGAACAATGACACCCTGACACCTGGGGGTCCCAGAACAATGACACCCTGACAGTTGGGGGATCCAGAACAATGGCACACTGACACTTGGGGGTCCCAGAACAATGACACCCTGACACTTGGGGGTCCAGAAAAATGGCACACTGACACTTGAGGGATCCAGAACAATGACACCCTGACACTTGGGTCTCCCAGAACAATGACACCCTCACACTTGGGGGTCCAGAACAATGACACCCTGACACTTGGGGGTCCAGAACAATGACACCCTGACACTTGGGGGATCCAGAACAATGACACCCTGACACTTGGGGGATCCAGAACAATGACACCCTGACACCTGGGGGTCCCAGAACAATGACACCCTGACACTTGGGGATCCCAGAACAATGACACCCTGACACTTGGAGGATCCAGAACAATGACACCCTGACACTTGGGGGATCCAGAACAATGACACCCTGACACCTGGAGGTCCCAGAACAATGACACCCTGACACTTGGGGGTCCCAGAACAATGACACCCTGACACTTGGGGGTCCCAGAACAATGACACCCTGACACTTGGGGATCCCAGAACAATGACAACCTGACACTTGGGGGTCCAGAACAATGACACCCTGACACTTAGGGGTACAGAACAATGACACCCTGACACTTGGGGGTCCCAGAACAATGACACCCTGACACCTGGGGGTCCCAGAACCATGACACCCTGCCACTTGGGGGATCCAGAACAATGACACCCTGACACTTGGGGATCCAGAACAATGACACCCTGACACTTGGGGGCCCCAGAACAATGACACCCTGCCACTTGGGGGATCCAGAACAATGACACCCTGACACTTGGGGGTCCCAGAACAATGACACCCTGACACTTGGGGGATCCAGAACAATGACACCCTGACACTTGGGGGATCCAGAACAATGACACCCTGACACTTGGGGGATCCAGAACAATGACACCCTGACACTTGGGGGTCCCAGAACAATGACACCCTGACACCTGGGGGTCCCAGAACAATGACACCCTGCCACTTGGGGGATCCAGAACAATGACACCCTGACACTTGGGGGTCCCAGAACAATGACACCCTGACACTTGGGGGATCCAGAACAATGACACCCTGACACTTGGGGGATCCAGAACAATGACACCCTGACACTAGAGGGTCCAGAACAATGACACCCTGACACTTGGGGATCCCAGAACAATGACACCCTGACACTTGGGAGTTCCAGAACAATGACACCCTGACACTTGGGGGATCCAGAACAATGACACCCTGACACTTGGGGATCCCAGAACAATGACACCCTGACAATTGGGGATCCCAGAACAATGACACCCTGACACTTGGGGGATCCAGAACAATGACACCCTGACACTTGGGGGACCCAGAACAATGACACCCTGACACTTGGGGGTCCCAGAACAATGACACCCTGACACTTGGGGGATCCAGAACAATGACACCCTGACACTTGGGGGTCCCAGAACAATGACACCCTGACATTTGGGGATCCAGAACAAGGACACCCTGACACTTGGGGATCCCAGAACAAGGACACCCTGACACTTGGGGGTCCCAGAACAATGACACCCTGACACTTGGGGGATCCAGAACAATGACACCCTGACACTTGGGGGATCCAGAACAATGACACCCTGACACTTGGGGGATCCAGAACAATGACACCCTGACACTTGGGGGATCCAGAACAATGACACCCTGACACTTGGGGGATCCCAGAAAATTGACACCCTGATACTTGGGGGTCCCAGAACAATGACACACTGACACTTGGGGGATCCAGAACAATGACACCCTGACACTTCGGGATCCCAGATCAATGACACCCTGACACTTGGGGGTCCAGAACAATGACACCCTGACACTTGGGGATCCCAGAACAATGACACACTGACACTTGGGGTCCCAGAACAATGACACCCTGACACCTGGGGGTCCCAGAACAATGACACCCTGACACTTGGGGTCCAGAACAATGACACCCTGACACCTGGGGGTCCCAGAACAATGACACCCTGACACTTGGGGATCCCAGAACAATGACACCCTGACACTTGGGGGATCCAGAACAATGACACCCTGACACTTGGGGGATCCAGAACAATGACACCCTGACACTTGGGGGTCCAGAACAATGACACCCTGACACTTGGGGATCCCAGAACAATGACACCCTGACACTTGGGGTCCCAGAACAATGACACCCTGACACTTGGGGATCCCAGAACAATGACACCCTGACACTTGGGGGTCCAGAACAATGACACCCTGACACTTGGGGGTCCCAGAACAATGACACCCTGACACTTGGGGGTCCAGGACAATGACACCCTGACACTAGGGGGTCCAGAACAATGACACCCTGACACCTGGGGGTGCCAGAACAATGACACCCTGACACTTGGGGATCACAGAACAATGACAACCTGACACTTGGGGGTCCCAGAACAATGACAACCTGACACTTGGGGTCCAGAACAATGACAACCTGACACTTGGGGGCCCCAGAACAATGACAACCTGACACTTGGGGATCCCAGAACAATGACACACTGACACTTGGGTCCCAGAACAATGACACCCTGACACCTGGAGGTCCCAGAACAATGACACCCTGACACTTGGGGTCCAGAACAATGACACCCTGACACCTGGGGGTCCCAGAACAATGACACCCTGACACTTGGGGATCCCAGAACAATGACACCCTGACACTTGGGGGATCCAGAACAATGACACCCTGACACTTGGGGGATCCAGAACAATGACACCCTGACACTTGGGGGTCCAGAACAATGACACCCTGACACTTGGGGATCCCAGAACAATGACACCCTGACACTTGGGGTCCCAGAACAATGACACCCTGACACTTGGGGGATCCAGAACAATGACACCCTGACACTTGGGGATCCCAGAACAATGACACCCTGACACTTGGGGGTCCAGAACAATGACACCCTGACACTTGGGGATCCCAGAACAATGACACCCTGACACTTGGGGGTCCAGAACAATGACACCCTGACACTTGGGGGTCCAGAACAATGACACCCTGACACTTGGGGTCCCAAAACAATGACACACTGACACTTGGGGGTCCAGAACAATGACACCCTGACACTTGGGGGTCCCAGAACAATGACACCCTGACACTTGGGGGTCCCAGGACAATGACACCCTGACACCTGGGGGTCCCAGAACAATGACACCCTGACACTTGGGGGTCCAGAACAATGACACCCTGACACCTGGGGGTCCCAGAACAATGACACCCTGACACTTGGGGATCCCAGAACAATGACACCCTGACACTTGGGGGATCCAGAACAATGACACCCTGACACTTGGGGATCCCAGAACAATGACACCCTGACACTTGGGGGTCCTGGAACAATGACACACTGACACTTGGGGGATCCAGAACAATGACACCCTGACACTTGGGGGATCCAGAACAATGACACCCTGACACTTGGGGGGTCCAGAACAATGACACCCTGACACTTGGGGGGTCCAAAACAATGACACCCTGACACTTGGGGGTCCAGAACAATGACACCCTGACACTTGGGGATCCCAGAACAATGACACACTGACACTTGGGGTCCCAGAACAATGACACCCTGACACTTGGGGATCCCAGAACAATGACACCCTGACACTTGGGGGTCCAGAACAATGACACCCTGACACTTGGGGTCCAGAACAATGACACCCTGACACTTGGGGTCCAGAACAATGACACCCTGACACTTGGGGGTCCAGAACAATGACACCCTGACACTTGGGGGTCCCAGAACAATGACACCCTGACACTTAGGGGTCCCAGAACAATGACACCCTGACACCTGGGGGTCCCAGAACAATGACACCCTGACACTTGGGGGTCCAGAACAATGACACCCTGACACTAGGGGGTCCAGAACAATGACACCCTGACACCTGGGGGTCCCAGAACAATGACACCCTGACACTTGGGGATCCCAGAACAATGACAACCTGACACTTGGGGGTCCCAGAACAATGACAACCTGACACTTGGGGGTCCAGAACAATGACAACCTGACACTTGGGGGCCCCAGAACAATGACACCCTGACACTTGGGGGTCCCAGAACAATGACAACCTGACACTTGGGGGCCCCAGAACAATGACACCCTGACACTTGGGGGTCCCAGAACAATGACAACCTGACACTTGGGGGTCCCAGAACAATGACAACCTGACACTTGGAGGATCCAGAACAATGACACCCTGACACTTGGGGGTCCCAGAACAATGACACCCTGACACTTGGGGATCCCAGAACAATGACAACCTGACACTTGGGGGTCCCAGAACAATGACAACCTGACACTTGGGGGTCCAGAACAATGACACTTGGGGGTCCCAGAACAATGACACCCTGACACTTGGGGGTCCCAGAACAATGACACCTTGACACCTGGGGGTCCCAGAACAATGACACCCTGACACTTGGGGGTCCCAGAACAATGACACCCTGACACTTGGGGGTCCCAGAACAATGACACCCTGACACCTGGGGGTCCCAGAACAATGACACCCTGACAGTTGGGGGATCTAGAACAATGACACCCTGACACTTGGGGGTCCAGAAAAATGGCACACTGACACTTGGGGGATCCAGAACAATGACACCCTGACACTTGGGGGTCCCAGAACAATGACAACCTGACACTTGGAGGATCCAGAACAATGACACCCTGACACTTGGGGGTCCAGAACAATGACACCCTGACACTTGGGGGTCCCAGAACAATGACACCCTGACACTTGGGGTCCCAGAACAATGACACACTGACACTTGGGGGTCCAGAACAATGACACCCTGAAACTTGGGGGTCCCAGAACAATGACACCCTGACACTTGGGGGTCCAGAACAATGACACACTGACACTTGGGGGTCCAGAACAATGACACCAAGAAACTTGGGGGTCCCAGAACAATAACACCCTGACACTTGGGGGTCCCAGAACAATGACACCCTGACACCTGGTGGTCCCAGAACAATGACACCCTGATACTTGGGGGTCCCAGAACAATGACACCCTGACACCTGGGGGATCCATAACAATGACAACCTGACACCTGGGGGTCCCAGAACAATGACACCCTGACACTTGGGGCTCCCAGAACAATGACACCCTGACACCTGGGGGTCCCAGAACAATGACACCCTGACAGTTGGGGGATCCAGAACAATGGCACACTGACACTTGGGGGTCCCAGAACAATGACACCCTGACACTTGGGGGTCCAGAAAAATGGCACACTGACACTTGAGGGATCCAGAACAATGACACCCTGACACTTGGGTCTCCCAGAACAATGACACCCTCACACTTGGGGGTCCAGAACAATGACACCCTGACACTTGGGGGTCCAGAACAATGACACCCTGACACTTGGGGGATCCAGAACAATGACACCCTGACACTTGGGGGATCCAGAACAATGACACCCTGACACCTGGGGGTCCCAGAACAATGACACCCTGACACTTGGGGATCCCAGAACAATGACACCCTGACACTTGGAGGATCCAGAACAATGACACCCTGACACTTGGGGGATCCAGAACAATGACACCCTGACACCTGGAGGTCCCAGAACAATGACACCCTGACACTTGGGGGTCCCAGAACAATGACACCCTGACACTTGGGGGTCCCAGAACAATGACACCCTGACACTTGGGGATCCCAGAACAATGACAACCTGACACTTGGGGGTCCAGAACAATGACACCCTGACACTTAGGGGTACAGAACAATGACACCCTGACACTTGGGGGTCCCAGAACAATGACACCCTGACACCTGGGGGTCCCAGAACAATGACACCCTGCCACTTGGGGGATCCAGAACAATGACACCCTGACACTTGGGGGATCCAGAACAATGACACCCTGACACTTGGGGGCCCCAGAACAATGACACCCTGCCACTTGGGGGATCCAGAACAATGACACCCTGACACTTGGGGGTCCCAGAACAATGACACCCTGACACTTGGGGGATCCAGAACAATGACACCCTGACACTTGGGGGATCCAGAACAATGACACCTTGACACTTGGGGGATCCAGAACAATGACACCCTGACACTTGGGGGTCCCAGAACAATGACACCCTGACACCTGGGGGTCCCAGAACAATGACACCCTGCCACTTGGGGGATCCAGAACAATGACACCCTGACACTTGGGGGTCCCAGAACAATGACACCCTGACACTTGGGGGATCCAGAACAATGACACCCTGACACTTGGGGGATCCAGAACAATGACACCCTGACACTAGAGGGTCCAGAACAATGACACCCTGACACTTGGGGATCCCAGAACAATGACACCCTGACACTTGGGAGATCCAGAACAATGACACCCTGACACTTGGAGGATCCAGAACAATGACACCCTGACACTTGGGGATCCCAGAACAATGACACCCTGACAATTGGGGATCCCAGAACAATGACACCCTGACACTTGGGGGATCCAGAACAATGACACCCTGACACTTGGGGGACCCAGAACAATGACACCCTGACACTTGGGGGTCCCAGAACAATGACACCCTGACACTTGGGGGATCCAGAACAATGACACCCTGACACTTGGGGGTCCCAGAACAATGACACCCTGACATTTGGGGATCCAGAACAAGGACACCCTGACACTTGGGGATCCCAGAACAAGGACACCCTGACACTTGGGGGTCCCAGAACAATGACACCCTGACACTTGGGGGATTCAGAACAATGACACCCTGACACTTGGGGGATCCAGAACAATGACACCCTGACACTTGGGGGATCCAGAACAATGACACCCTGACACTTGGGGGATCCCAGAACATTGACACCCTGATACTTGGGGGTCCCAGAACAATGACACACTGACACTTGGGGGATCCAGAACAATGACACCCTGACACTTCGGGATCCCAGATCAATGACACCCTGACACTTGGGGGTCCAGAACAATGACACCCTGACACTTGGGGATCCCAGAACAATGACACACTGACACTTGGGGTCCCAGAACAATGACACCCTGGCACCTGGGGGTCCCAGAACAATGACACCCTGACACTTGGGGTCCAGAACAATGACACCCTGACACCTGGGGGTCCCAGAACAATGACACCCTGACACTTGGGGATCCCAGAACAATGACACCCTGACACTTGGGGGATCCAGAACAATGACACCCTGACACTTGGGGGATCCAGAACAATGACACCCTGACACTTGGGGGTCCAGAACAATGACACCCTGACACTTGGGGATCCCAGAACAATGACACCCTGACACTTGGGGTCCCAGAACAATGACACCCTGACACTTGGGGATCCCAGAACAATGACACCCTGACACTTGGGGGTCCAGAACAATGACACCCTGACACTTGGGGGTCCCAGAACAATGACACCCTGACACTTGGGGGTCCAGGACAATGACACCCTGACACTAGGGGGTCCAGAACAATGACACCCTGACACCTGGGGGTCCCAGAACAATGACAACCTGACACTTGGGGTCCAGAACAATGACAACCTGACACTTGGGGGCCCCAGAACAATGACAACCTGACACTTGGGGGCCCCAGAACAATGACACCCTGACACTTGGGGGTCCCAGAACAATGACAACCTGACACTTGGGGGTCCCAGAACAATGACAACCTGACACTTGGGGGTCCCAGAACAATGACAACCTGACACTTGGGGGTCCCAGAACAATGACAACCTGACACTTGGGGGCCCCAGAACAATGACACCCTGACACTTGGGGGTCCCAGAACAATGACAACCTGACACTTGGGGGCCCCAGAACAATGACAACTTGACACTTGGGGGTCCCAGAACTATGACAACCTGACACTTGGGGGCCCCAGAACAATGACACCCTGACACTTGGGGGTCCCAGAACAATGACAACCTGACACTTGGGGGCCCCAGAACAATGACACCCTGACACTTGGGGGTCCCAGAACAATGACAACCTGACACTTGGGGGTCCCAGAACAATGACAACCTGACACTTGGAGGATCCAGAACAATGACAACTTGACACTTGGGGATCCCAGAACAATGACACACTGACACTTGGGGTCCCAGAACAATGACACCCTGACACCTGGGGGTCCCAGAACAATGACACCCTGACACTTGGGGTCCAGAACAATGACACCCTGACACCTGGGGGTCCCAGAACAATGACACCCTGACACTTGGGGATCCCAGAACAATGACACCCTGACACTTGGGGGATCCAGAACAATGACACCCTGACACTTGGGGGATCCAGAACAATGACACCCTGACACTTGGGGGATCCAGAACAATGACACCCTGACACTTGGGGGATCCCAGAACATTGACACCCTGATACTTGGGGGTCCCAGAACAATGACACACTGACACTTGGGGGATCCAGAACAATGACACCCTGACACTTCGGGATCCCAGATCAATGACACCCTGACACTTGGGGGTCCAGAACAATGACACCCTGACACTTGGGGATCCCAGAACAATGACACACTGACACTTGGGGTCCCAGAACAATGACACCCTGGCACCTGGGGGTCCCAGAACAATGACACCCTGACACTTGGGGTCCAGAACAATGACACCCTGACACCTGGGGGTCCCAGAACAATGACACCCTGACACTTGGGGATCCCAGAACAATGACACCCTGACACTTGGGGGATCCAGAACAATGACACCCTGACACTTGGGGGATCCAGAACAATGACACCCTGACACTTGGGGGTCCAGAACAATGACACCCTGACACTTGGGGATCCCAGAACAATGACACCCTGACACTTGGGGTCCCAGAACAATGACACCCTGACACTTGGGGATCCCAGAACAATGACACCCTGACACTTGGGGGTCCAGAACAATGACACCCTGACACTTGGGGGTCCCAGAACAATGACACCCTGACACTTGGGGGTCCAGGACAATGACACCCTGACACTAGGGGGTCCAGAACAATGACACCCTGACACCTGGGGGTCCCAGAACAATGACAACCTGACACTTGGGGTCCAGAACAATGACAACCTGACACTTGGGGGCCCCAGAACAATGACAACCTGACACTTGGGGGCCCCAGAACAATGACACCCTGACACTTGGGGGTCCCAGAACAATGACAACCTGACACTTGGGGGTCCCAGAACAATGACAACCTGACACTTGGGGGTCCCAGAACAATGACAACCTGACACTTGGGGGTCCCAGAACAATGACAACCTGACACTTGGGGGCCCCAGAACAATGACACCCTGACACTTGGGGGTCCCAGAACAATGACAACCTGACACTTGGGGGCCCCAGAACAATGACAACTTGACACTTGGGGGTCCCAGAACTATGACAACCTGACACTTGGGGGCCCCAGAACAATGACACCCTGACACTTGGGGGTCCCAGAACAATGACAACCTGACACTTGGGGGCCCCAGAACAATGACACCCTGACACTTGGGGGTCCCAGAACAATGACAACCTGACACTTGGGGGTCCCAGAACAATGACAACCTGACACTTGGAGGATCCAGAACAATGACACCCTGACACTTGGGGATCCCAGAACAATGACACACTGACACTTGGGGTCCCAGAACAATGACACCCTGACACCTGGGGGTCCCAGAACAATGACACCCTGACACTTGGGGTCCAGAACAATGACACCCTGACACCTGGGGGTCCCAGAACAATGACACCCTGACACTTGGGGATCCCAGAACAATGACACCCTGACACTTGGGGGATCCAGAACAATGACACCCTGACACTTGGGGGATCCAGAACAATGACACCCTGACACTTGGGGGTCCAGAACAATGACACCCTGACACTTGGGGATCCCAGAACAATGACACCCTGACACTTGGGGTCCCAGAACAATGACACCCTGACACTTGGGGATCCAGAACAATGACACCCTGACACTTGGGGGTCCAGAACAATGACACCCTGACACTTGGGGGTCCCAGAACAATGACACCCTGACACTTGGGGGTCCAGGACAATGACACCCTGACACTAGGGGGTCCAGAACAATGACACCCTGACACCTGGGGGTGCCAGAACAATGACACCCTGACACTTGGGGATCACAGAACAATGACAACCTGACACTTGGGGGTCCCAGAACAATGACAACCTGACACTTGGGGTCCAGAACAATGACAACCTGACACTTGGGGGCCCCAGAACAATGACAACCTGACACTTGGGGGCCCCAGAACAATGACACCCTGACACTTGGGGGTCCCAGAACAATGACAACCTGACACTTGGGGGTCCCAGAACAATGACAACCTGACACTTGGGGGTCCCAGAACAATGACAACCTGACACTTGGGGGCCCCAGAACAATGACACCCTGACACTTGGGGGTCCCAGAACAATGACAACCTGACACTTGGGGGCCCCAGAACAATGACAACCTGACACTTGGGGGCCCCAGAACAATGACACCCTGACACTTGGGGGTCCCAGAACAATGACAACCTGACACTTGGGGGCCCCAGAACAATGACACCCTGACACTTGGGGGTCCCAGAACAATGACAACCTGACACTTGGGGGTCCCAGAACAATGACAACCTGACACTTGGAGGATCCAGAACAATGACACCCTGACACTTGGGGGTCCCAGAACAATGACAACCTGACACTTGGGGGCCCCAGAACAATGACAACCTGACACTTGGGGGCCCCAGAACAATGACACCCTGACATTTGGGGATCCCAGAACAATGACAACCTGACACTTGGGGGTCCCAGAACAATGACAACCTGACACTTGGAGGATCCAGAACAATGACACCCTGACACTTGGGGGTCCCAGAACAATGACACCCTGACACTTGGGGATCCCAGAACAATGACAACCTGACACTTGGGGGTCCAGAACAATGACACCCTGACACTTGGGGGTCCCAGAACAATGACACCCTGACACTTGGGGGTCCCAGAACAATGACACCCTGACACTTGGGGGTCCCAGAACAATTACACCCTGACACCTGGGGGTCCCAGAACAATGACACCCTGCCACTTGGGGGATCCAGAACAATGACACCCTGCCACTTGGGGGCCCCAGAACAATGACACCCTGCCACTTGGTGGATCCAGAACAATGACACCCTGACACTTGGGGGTCCCAGAACAATGACACCCTGACACTTGGGGGATCCAGAACAATGACACCCTGACACTTGGGGGATCCAGAACAATGACACCCTGACACTTGGGGGATCCAGAACAATGACACCCTGACACTTGGGGGTCCAGAACAATGACACCCTGACACTTGGGGATCCCAGAACAATGACACCCTGACACTTGGGGTCCCAGAACAATGACACCCTGACACTTGGGGATCCCAGAACAATGACACCCTGACACTTGGGGGTCCAGAACAATGACACCCTGACACTTGGGGGTCCCAGAACAATGACACCCTGACACTTGGGGGTCCAGGACAATGACACCCTGACACTAGGGGGTCCAGAACAATGACACCCTGACACCTGGGGGTGCCAGAACAATGACACCCTGACACTTGGGGATCACAAAACAATGACAACCTGACACTTGGGGGTCCCAGAACAATGACAACCTGACACTTGGGGTCCAGAACAATGACAACCTGACACTTGGGGGCCCCAGAACAATGACAACCTGACACTTGGGGATCCCAGAACAATGACACACTGACACTTGGGGTCCCAGAACAATGACACCCTGACACCTGGGGGTCCCAGAACAATGACACCCTGACACTTGGGGTCCAGAACAATGACACCCTGACACCTGGGGGTCCCAGAACAATGACACCCTGACACTTGGGGATCCCAGAACAATGACACCCTGACACCTGGGGGTCCCAGAACAATGACACCCTGACACTTGGGGTCCAGAACAATGACACCCTGACACCTGGGGGTCCCAGAACAATGACACCCTGACACTTGGGGGTCCAGAACAATGACACCCTGACACCTGGGGGTCCCAGAACAATGACACCCTGACACTTGGAGATCCCAGAACAATGACACCCTGACACTTGGGGGTCCAGAACAATGACACCCTGACACTTGGGGGATCCTGAACAATGACACCCTGACACTTGGGGGTCCAGAACAATGACACCCTGACACTTGGGGGTCCCAGAACAATGACACCCTGACACTTAGGGGTCCCAGAACAATGACACCCTGACAACTGGGGGTCCCAGTACAATGACACCCTGACACTTGGTGGTCCAGAACAATGACACCCTGACACTTGGGGGTCCAGAACAATGACAACCTGACACCTGGGGGTCCCAGAACAATGACACCCTGACACTTGGGGATCCCAGAACAATGACACCCTGACACTTGGGGATCCTAGAACAATGACACCCTGACACTTGGGGATCCCAGAACAATGACACCCTGACACTTGGGGGTCCCAGAACAATGACACCCTGACACTTGGGGGATCCAGAACAATGACACCCTGACACTTGGGGGATCCAGAACAATGACACCCTGACACTTGGGGGATCCAGAACAATGACACCCTGACACTTGGGGGTCCAGAACAATGACACCCTGACACTTGGGGGTCCAGAACAATGACACCCTGACACTTGGGGGTCCCAGAACAATGACACCCTGACACTTAGGGGTCCCAGAACAATGACACCCTGACACCTGGGGGTCCCAGAACAATGACACCCTGACACTTGGGGGTCCAGAACAATGACACCCTGACACCTGGGGGTCCCAGAACATTGACACCCTGACACTTGGGGATCCCAGAACAATGACAACCTGACACTTGGGGGTCCCAGAACAATGACAACCTGACACTTGGGGGTCCAGAACAATGACAACCTGACACTTGGGGGCCCCAGAACAATGACACCCTGACACTTGGGGGTCCCAGAACAATGACAACCTGACACTTGGGGGCCCCAGAACAATGACACCCTGACACTTGGGGGTCCAGGACAATGACACCCTGACACTAGGGGGTCCAGAACAATGACACCCTGACACCTGGGGGTGCCAGAACAATGACACCCTGACACTTGGGGATCACAGAACAATGACAACCTGACACTTGGGGGTCCCAGAACAATGACAACCTGACACTTGGGGTCCAGAACAATGACAACCTGACACTTGGGGGCCCCAGAACAATGACAACCTGACACTTGGGGGCCCCAGAACAATGACACCCTGACACTTGGGGGTCCCAGAACAATGACAACCTGACACTTGGGGGTCCCAGAACAATGACAACCTGACACTTGGGGGTCCCAGAACAATGACAACCTGACACTTGGGGGCCCCAGAACAATGACACCCTGACACTTGGGGGTCCCAGAACAATGACAACCTGACACTTGGGGGCCCCAGAACAATGACAACCTGACACTTGGGGGCCCCAGAACAATGACACCCTGACACTTGGGGGTCCCAGAACAATGACAACCTGACACTTGGGGGCCCCAGAACAATGACACCCTGACACTTGGGGGTCCCAGAACAATGACAACCTGACACTTGGGGGTCCCAGAACAATGACAACCTGACACTTGGAGGATCCAGAACAATGACACCCTGACACTTGGGGGTCCCAGAACAATGACAACCTGACACTTGGGGGCCCCAGAACAATGACAACCTGACACTTGGGGGCCCCAGAACAATGACACCCTGACATTTGGGGATCCCAGAACAATGACAACCTGACACTTGGGGGTCCCAGAACAATGACAACCTGACACTTGGAGGATCCAGAACAATGACACCCTGACACTTGGGGGTCCCAGAACAATGACACCCTGACACTTGGGGATCCCAGAACAATGACAACCTGACACTTGGGGGTCCAGAACAATGACACCCTGACACTTGGGGGTCCCAGAACAATGACACCCTGACACTTGGGGGTCCCAGAACAATGACACCCTGACACTTGGGGGTCCCAGAACAATTACACCCTGACACCTGGGGGTCCCAGAACAATGACACCCTGCCACTTGGGGGATCCAGAACAATGACACCCTGCCACTTGGGGGCCCCAGAACAATGACACCCTGCCACTTGGTGGATCCAGAACAATGACACCCTGACACTTGGGGGTCCCAGAACAATGACACCCTGACACTTGGGGGATCCAGAACAATGACACCCTGACACTTGGGGGATCCAGAACAATGACACCCTGACACTTGGGGGATCCAGAACAATGACACCCTGACACTTGGGGGTCCAGAACAATGACACCCTGACACTTGGGGATCCCAGAACAATGACACCCTGACACTTGGGGTCCCAGAACAATGACACCCTGACACTTGGGGATCCCAGAACAATGACACCCTGACACTTGGGGGTCCAGAACAATGACACCCTGACACTTGGGGGTCCCAGAACAATGACACCCTGACACTTGGGGGTCCAGGACAATGACACCCTGACACTAGGGGGTCCAGAACAATGACACCCTGACACCTGGGGGTGCCAGAACAATGACACCCTGACACTTGGGGATCACAAAACAATGACAACCTGACACTTGGGGGTCCCAGAACAATGACAACCTGACACTTGGGGTCCAGAACAATGACAACCTGACACTTGGGGGCCCCAGAACAATGACAACCTGACACTTGGGGATCCCAGAACAATGACACACTGACACTTGGGGTCCCAGAACAATGACACCCTGACACCTGGGGGTCCCAGAACAATGACACCCTGACACTTGGGGTCCAGAACAATGACACCCTGACACCTGGGGGTCCCAGAACAATGACACCCTGACACTTGGGGATCCCAGAACAATGACACCCTGACACCTGGGGGTCCCAGAACAATGACACCCTGACACTTGGGGTCCAGAACAATGACACCCTGACACCTGGGGGTCCCAGAACAATGACACCCTGACACTTGGGGGTCCAGAACAATGACACCCTGACACCTGGGGGTCCCAGAACAATGACACCCTGACACTTGGAGATCCCAGAACAATGACACCCTGACACTTGGGGGTCCAGAACAATGACACCCTGACACTTGGGGGATCCTGAACAATGACACCCTGACACTTGGGGGTCCAGAACAATGACACCCTGACACTTGGGGGTCCCAGAACAATGACACCCTGACACTTAGGGGTCCCAGAACAATGACACCCTGACAACTGGGGGTCCCAGTACAATGACACCCTGACACTTGGTGGTCCAGAACAATGACACCCTGACACTTGGGGGTCCAGAACAATGACAACCTGACACCTGGGGGTCCCAGAACAATGACACCCTGACACTTGGGGATCCCAGAACAATGACACCCTGACACTTGGGGATCCTAGAACAATGACACCCTGACACTTGGGGATCCCAGAACAATGACACCCTGACACTTGGGGGTCCCAGAACAATGACACCCTGACACTTGGGGGATCCAGAACAATGACACCCTGACACTTGGGGGATCCAGAACAATGACACCCTGACACTTGGGGGATCCAGAACAATGACACCCTGACACTTGGGGGTCCAGAACAATGACACCCTGACACTTGGGGGTCCAGAACAATGACACCCTGACACTTGGGGGTCCCAGAACAATGACACCCTGACACTTAGGGGTCCCAGAACAATGACACCCTGACACCTGGGGGTCCCAGAACAATGACACCCTGACACTTGGGGGTCCAGAACAATGACACCCTGACACCTGGGGGTCCCAGAACATTGACACCCTGACACTTGGGGATCCCAGAACAATGACAACCTGACACTTGGGGGTCCCAGAACAATGACAACCTGACACTTGGGGGTCCAGAACAATGACAACCTGACACTTGGGGGCCCCAGAACAATGACACCCTGACACTTGGGGGTCCCAGAACAATGACAACCTGACACTTGGGGGCCCCAGAACAATGACACCCTGACACTTGGGGGTCCCAGAACAATGACAACCTGACACTTGGGGGTCCCAGAACAATGACAACCTGACACTTGGAGGATCCAGAACAATGACACCCTGACACTTGGGGGTCCCAGAACAATGACACCCTGACACTTGGGGATCCCAGAACAATGACAACCTGACACTTGGGGGTCCCAGAACAATGACAACCTGACACTTGGGGGTCCAGAACAATGACACTTGGGGGTCCCAGAACAATGACACCCTGACACTTGGGGGTCCCAGAACAATGACACCTTGACACCTGGGGGTCCCAGAACAATGACACCCTGACACTTGGGGGTCCCAGAACAATGACACCCTGACACTTGGGGGTCCCAGAACAATGACACCCTGACACCTGGGGGTCCCAGAACAATGACACCCTGACAGTTGGGGGATCTAGAACAATGACACCCTGACACTTGGGGATCCAGAAAAATGGCACACTGACACTTGGGGGATCCAGAACAATGACACCCTGACACTTGGGGGTCCCAGAACAATGACAACCTGACACTTGGAGGATCCAGAACAATGACACCCTGACACTTGGGGGTCCAGAACAATGACACCCTGACACTTGGGGGTCCCAGAACAATGACACCCTGACACTTGGGGTCCCAGAACAATGACACACTGACACTTGGGGGTCCAGAACAATGACACCCTGAAACTTGGGGGTCCCAGAACAATGACACCCTGACACTTGGGGGTCCAGAACAATGACACACTGACACTTGGGGGTCCAGAACAATGACACCAAGAAACTTGGGGGGTCCCAGGACAATGACACCCTGACACTTGGGGGTCCCAGAACAATGACACCCTGACACCTGGTGGTCCCAGAACAATGACACCCTGATACTTGGGGGTCCCAGAACAATGACACCCTGACACCTGGGGATCCATAACAATGACAACCTGACACCTGGGGCTCCCAGAACAATGACACCCTGACACTTGGGGCTCCCAGAACAATGACACCCTGACACCTGGGGGTCCCAGAACAATGACACCCTGACAGTTGGGGGATCCAGAACAATGGCACACTGACACTTGGGGGTCCCAGAACAATGACACCCTGACTCTTGGGGGTCCAGAAAAATGGCACACTGACACTTGAGGGATCCAGAACAATGACACCCTGACACTTGGGTCTCCCAGAACAATGACACCCTCACACTTGGGGGTCCAGAACAATGACACCCTGACACTTGGGGGTCCAGAACAATGACACCCTGACACTTGGGGGATCCAGAACAATGACACCCTGACACTTGGGGGATCCAGAACAATGACACCCTGACACCTGGGGGTCCCAGAACAATGACACCCTGACACTTGGGGATCCCAGAACAATGACACCCTGACACTTGGAGGATCCAGAACAATGACACCCTGACACTTGGGGGATCCAGAACAATGACACCCTGACACCTGGAGGTCCCAGAACAATGACACCCTGACACTTGGGGGTCCCAGAACAATGACACCCTGACACTTGGGGGTCCCAGAACAATGACACCCTGACACTTGGGGATCCCAGAACAATGACAACCTGACACTTGGGGGTCCAGAACAATGACACCCTGACACTTAGGGGTACAGAACAATGACACCCTGACACTTGGGGGTCCCAGAACAATGACACCCTGACACCTGGGGGTCCCAGAACCATGACACCCTGCCACTTGGGGGATCCAGAACAATGACACCCTGACACTTGGGGGATCCAGAACAATGACACCCTGACACTTGGGGGCCCCAGAACAATGACACCCTGCCACTTGGGGGTCCCAGAACAATGACACCCTGACACTTGGGGATCCTAGAACAATGACAACCTGACACTTGGGGGTCCAGAACAATGACACCCTGACACTTAGGGGTACAGAACAATGACACCCTGACACTTGGGGGTCCCAGAACAATGACACCCTGACACCTGGGGGTCCCAGAACCATGACACCCTGCCACTTGGGGGATCCAGAACAATGACACCCTGACACTTGGGGGATCCAGAACAATGACACCCTGACACTTGGGGGCCCCAGAACAATGACACCCTGCCACTTAGGGGATCCAGAACAATGACACCCTGACACTTGGGGGTCCCAGAACAATGACACCCTGACACTTGGGGGATCCAGAACAATGACACCCTGACACTTGGGGGATCCAGAACAATGACACCCTGACACTTGGGGGATCCAGAACAATGACACCCTGACACTTAAGGGTCCCAGAACAATGACACCCTGACACCTGGGGGTCCCAGAACAATGACACCCTGCCACTTGGGGGATCCAGAACAATGACACCCTGACACTTGGGGGTCCCAGAACAATGACACCCTGACACTTGGGGGATCCAGAACAATGACACCCTGACACTTGGGGGATCCAGAACAATGACACCCTGACACTAGAGGGTCCAGAACAATGACACCCTGACACTTGGGGATCCCAGAACAATGACACCCTGACACTTGGGAGTTCCAGAACAATGACACCCTGACACTTGGGGGATCCAGAACAATGACACCCTGACACTTGGGGATCCCAGAACAATGACACCCTGACAATTGGGGATCCCAGAACAATGACACCCTGACACTTGGGGGATCCAGAACAATGACACCCTGACACTTGGGGGACCCAGAACAATGACACCCTGACACTTGGGGGTCCCAGAACAATGACACCCTGACACTTGGGGGATCCAGAACAATGACACCCTGACACTTGGGGGTCCCAGAACAATGACACCCTGACATTTGGGGATCCAGAACAAGGACACCCTGACACTTGGGGATCCCAGAACAAGGACACCCTGACACTTGGGGGTCCCAGAACAATGACACCCTGACACTTGGGGGATCCAGAACAATGACACCCTGACACTTGGGGGATCCAGAACAATGACACCCTGACACTTGGGGGATCCAGAACAATGACACCCTGACACTTGGGGGATCCAGAACAATGACACCCTGACACTTGGGGGATCCCAGAAAATTGACACCCTGATACTTGGGGGTCCCAGAACAATGACACACTGACACTTGGGGGATCCAGAACAATGACACCCTGACACTTCGGGATCCCAGATCAATGACACCCTGACACTTGGGGGTCCAGAACAATGACACCCTGACACTTGGGGATCCCAGAACAATGACACACTGACACTTGGGGTCCCAGAACAATGACACCCTGACACCTGGGGGTCCCAGAACAATGACACCCTGACACTTGGGGTCCAGAACAATGACACCCTGACACCTGGGGGTCCCAGAACAATGACACCCTGACACTTGGGGATCCCAGAACAATGACACCCTGACACTTGGGGGATCCAGAACAATGACACCCTGACACTTGGGGGATCCAGAACAATGACACCCTGACACTTGGGGGTCCAGAACAATGACACCCTGACACTTGGGGATCCCAGAACAATGACACCCTGACACTTGGGGTCCCAGAACAATGACACCCTGACACTTGGGGATCCCAGAACAATGACACCCTGACACTTGGGGGTCCAGAACAATGACACCCTGACACTTGGGGTTCCCAGAATAATGACACCCTGACACTTGGGGGTCCAGGACAATGACACCCTGACACTAGGGGGTCCAGAACAATGACACCCTGACACCTGGGGGTGCCAGAACAATGACACCCTGACACTTGGGGATCACAGAACAATGACAACCTGACACTTGGGGGTCCCAGAACAATGACAACCTGACACTTGGGGTCCAGAACAATGACAACCTGACACTTGGGGGCCCCAGAACAATGACAACCTGACACTTGGGGATCCCAGAACAATGACACACTGACACTTGGGGTCCCAGAACAATGACACCCTGACACCTGGGGGTCCCAGAACAATGACACCCTGACACTTGGGGTCCAGAACAATGACACCCTGACACCTGGGGGTCCCAGAACAATGACACCCTGACACTTGGGGATCCCAGAACAATGACACCCTGACACTTGGGGGATCCAGAACAATGACACCCTGACACTTGGGGGATCCAGAACAATGACACCCTGACACTTGGGGGTCCAGAACAATGACACCCTGACACTTGGGGATCCCAGAACAATGACACCCTGACACTTGGGGTCCCAGAACAATGACACCCTGACACTTGGGGGATCCAGAACAATGACACCCTGACACTTGGGGATCCCAGAACAATGACACCCTGACACTTGGGGGTCCAGAACAATGACACCCTGACACTTGGGGATCCCAGAACAATGACACCCTGACACTTGGGGGTCCAGAACAATGACACCCTGACACTTGGGGGTCCAGAACAATGACACCCTGACACTTGGGGTCCCAAAACAATCACACACTGACACTTGGGGGTCCAGAACAATGACACCCTGACACTTGGGGGTCCCAGAACAATGACACCCTGACACTTGGGGGTCCCAGGACAATGACACCCTGACACCTGGAGGTCCCAGAACAATGACACCCTGACACTTGGGGGTCCAGAACAATGACACCCTGACACCTGGGGGTCCCAGAACAATGACACCCTGACACTTGGGGATCCCAGAACAATGACACCCTGACACTTGGGGGATCCAGAACAATGACACCCTGACACTTGGGGATCCCAGAACAATGACACCCTGACACTTGGGGGTCCTGGAACAATGACACACTGACACTTGGGGGATCCAGAACAATGACACCCTGACACTTGGGGGATCCAGAACAATGACACCCTGACACTTGGGGGGTCCAGAACAATGACACCCTGACACTTGGGGGGTCCAAAACAATGACACCCTGACACTTGGGGGTCCAGAACAATGACACCCTGACACTTGGGGATCCCAGAACAATGACACACTGACACTTGGGGTCCCAGAACAATGACACCCTGACACTTGGGGATCCCAGAACAATGACACCCTGACACTTGGGGGTCCAGAACAATGACACCCTGACACTTGGGGTCCAGAACAATGACACCCTGACACTTGGGGGTCCAGAACAATGACACCCTGACACTTGGGGGTCCCAGAACAATGACACCCTGACACTTAGGGGTCCCAGAACAATGACACCCTGACACTTGGGGATCCCAGAACAATGACAACCTGACACTTGGGGGTCCCAGAACAATGACAACCTGACACTTGGGGGTCCAGAACAATGACAACCTGACACTTGGGGGCCCCAGAACAATGACACCCTGACACTTGGGGGTCCCAGAACAATGACAACCTGACACTTGGGGGCCCCAGAACAATGACACCCTGACACTTGGGGGTCCCAGAACAATGACAACCTGACACTTGGGGGTCCCAGAACAATGACAACCTGACACTTGGAGGATCCAGAACAATGACACCCTGACACTTGGGGGTCCCAGAACAATGACACCCTGACACTTGGGGATCCCAGAACAATGACAACCTGACACTTGGGGGTCCCAGAACAATGACAACCTGACACTTGGGGGTCCAGAACAATGACACTTGGGGGTCCCAGAACAATGACACCCTGACACTTGGGGGTCCCAGAACAATGACACCTTGACACCTGGGGGTCCCAGAACAATGACACCCTGACACTTGGGGGTCCAGAACAATGACACCCTGACACCTGGGGGTCCCAGAACAATGACACCCTGACACTTGGGGATCCCAGAACAATGACAACCTGACACTTGGGGTCCCAGAACAATGACAACCTGACACTTGGGGGTCCAGAACAATGACAACCTGACACTTGGGGGCCCCAGAACAATGACACCCTGACACTTGGGGGTCCCAGAACAATGACAACCTGACACTTGGGGGCCCCAGAACAATGACACCCTGACACTTGGGGGTCCCAGAACAATGACAACCTGACACTTGGGGGTCCCAGAACAATGACAACCTGACACTTGGAGGATCCAGAACAATGACACCCTGACACTTGGGGGTCCCAGAACAATGACACCCTGACACTTGGGGATCCCAGAACAATGACAACCTGACACTTGGGGGTCCCAGAACAATGACAACCTGACACTTGGGGGTCCAGAACAATGACACTTGGGGGTCCCAGAACAATGACACCCTGACACTTGGGGGTCCCAGAACAATGACACCTTGACACCTGGGGGTCCCAGAACAATGACACCCTGACACTTGGGGGTCCCAGAACAATGACACCCTGACACTTGGGGGTCCCAGAACAATGACACCCTGACACCTGGGGGTCCCAGAACAATGACACCCTGACAGTTGGGGGATCTAGAACAATGACACCCTGACACTTGGGGATCCAGAAAAATGGCACACTGACACTTGGGGGATCCAGAACAATGACACCCTGACACTTGGGGGTCCCAGAACAATGACAACCTGACACTTGGAGGATCCAGAACAATGACACCCTGACACTTGGGGGTCCAGAACAATGACACCCTGACACTTGGGGGTCCCAGAACAATGACACCCTGACACTTGGGGTCCCAGAACAATGACACACTGACACTTGGGGGTCCAGAACAATGACACCCTGAAACTTGGGGGTCCCAGAACAATGACACTCTGACACTTGGGGGTCCAGAACAATGACACACTGACACTTGGGGGTCCAGAACAATGACACCAAGAAACTTGGGGGGTCCCAGAACAATGACACCCTGACACTTGGGGGTCCCAGAACAATGACACCCTGACACCTGGTGGTCCCAGAACAATGACACCCTGATACTTGGGGGTCCCAGAACAATGACACCCTGACACCTGGGGGATCCATAACAATGACAACCTGACACCTGGGGGTCCCAGAACAATGATACCCTGACACTTGGGGCTCCCAGAACAATGACACCCTGACACCTGGGGGTCCCAGAACAATGACACCCTGACAGTTGGGGGATCCAGAACAATGGCACACTGACACTTGGGGGTCCCAGAACAATGACACCCTGACACTTGGGGGTCCAGAAAAATGGCACACTGACACTTGAGGGATCCAGAACAATGACACCCTGACACTTGGGTCTCCCAGAACAATGACACCCTCACACTTGGGGGTCCAGAACAATGACACCCTGACACTTGGGGGTCCAGAACAATGACACCCTGACACTTGGGGGATCCAGAACAATGACACCCTGACACTTGGGGGATCCAGAACAATGACACCCTGACACCTGGGGGTCCCAGAACAATGACACCCTGACACTTGGGGATCCCAGAACAATGACACCCTGACACTTGGAGGATCCAGAACAATGACACCCTGACACTTGGGGGATCCAGAACAATGACACCCTGACACCTGGAGGTCCCAGAACAATGACACCCTGACACTTGGGGGTCCCAGAACAATGACACCCTGACACTTGGGGGTCCCAGAACAATGACACCCTGACACTTGGGGATCCCAGAACAATGACAACCTGACACTTGGGGGTCCAGAACAATGACACCCTGACACTTAGGGGTACAGAACAATGACACCCTGACACTTGGGGGTCCCAGAACAATGACACCCTGACACCTGGGGGTCCCAGAACCATGACACCCTGCCACTTGGGGGATCCAGAACAATGACACCCTGACACTTGGGGGATCCAGAACAATGACACCCTGACACTTGGGGGCCCCAGAACAATGACACCCTGCCACTTGGGGGATCCAGAACAATGACACCCTGACACTTGGGGGTCCCAGAACAATGACACCCTGACACTTGGGGGATCCAGAACAATGACACCCTGACACTTGGGGGATCCAGAACAATGACACCCTGACACTTGGGGGATCCAGAACAATGACACCCTGACACTTGGGGGTCCCAGAACAATGACACCCTGACACCTGGGGGTCCCAGAACAATGACACCCTGCCACTTGGGGGATCCAGAACAATGACACCCTGACACTTGGGGGTCCCAGAACAATGACACCCTGACACTTGGGGGATCCAGAACAATGACACCCTGACACTTGGGGGATCCAGAACAATGACACCCTGACACTAGAGGGTCCAGAACAATGACACCCTGACACTTGGGGATCCCAGAACAATGACACCCTGACACTTGGGAGTTCCAGAACAATGACACCCTGACACTTGGGGGATCCAGAACAATGACACCCTGACACTTGGGGATCCCAGAACAATGACACCCTGACAATTGGGGATCCCAGAACAATGACACCCTGACACTTGGGGGATCCAGAACAATGACACCCTGACACTTGGGGGACCCAGAACAATGACACCCTGACACTTGGGGGTCCCAGAACAATGACACCCTGACACTTGGGGGATCCAGAACAATGACACCCTGACACTTGGGGGTCCCAGAACAATGACACCCTGACATTTGGGGATCCAGAACAAGGACACCCTGACACTTGGGGATCCCAGAACAAGGACACCCTGACACTTGGGGGTCCCAGAACAATGACACCCTGACACTTGGGGGATCCAGAACAATGACACCCTGACACTTGGGGATCCAGAACAATGACACCCTGACACTTGGGGGATCCAGAACAATGACACCCTGACACTTGGGGGATCCAGAACAATGACACCCTGACACTTGGGGGATCCCAGAAAATTGACACCCTGATACTTGGGGGTCCCAGAACAATGACACACTGACACTTGGGGGATCCAGAACAATGACACCCTGACACTTCGGGATCCCAGATCAATGACACCCTGACACTTGGGGGTCCAGAACAATGACACCCTGACACTTGGGGATCCCAGAACAATGACACACTGACACTTGGGGTCCCAGAACAATGACACCCTGACACCTGGGGGTCCCAGAACAATGACACCCTGACACTTGGGGTCCAGAACAATGACACCCTGACACCTGGGGGTCCCAGAACAATGACACCCTGACACTTGGGGATCCCAGAACAATGACACCCTGACACTTGGGGGATCCAGAACAATGACACCCTGACACTTGGGGGTCCAGAACAATGACACCCTGACACTTGGGGATCCCAGAACAATGACACCCTGACACTTGGGGTCCCAGAACAATGACACCCTGACACTTGGGGATCCCAGAACAATGACACCCTGACACTTGGGGGTCCAGAACAATGACACCCTGACACTTGGGGGTCCAAGAACAATGACACCCTGACACTTGGGGGTCCAGGACAATGACACCCTGACACTAGGGGGTCCAGAACAATGACACCCTGACACCTGGGGGTGCCAGAACAATGACACCCTGACACTTGGGGATCACAGAACAATGACAACCTGACACTTGGGGGTCCCAGAACAATGACAACCTGACACTTGGGGTCCAGAACAATGACAACCTGACACTTGGGGGCCCCAGAACAATGACAACCTGACACTTGGGGATCCCAGAACAATGACACACTGACACTTGGGGTCCCAGAACAATGACACCCTGACACCTGGGGGTCCCAGAACAATGACACCCTGACACTTGGGGTCCAGAACAATGACACCCTGACACCTGGGGTTCCCAGAACAATAACACCCTGACACTTGGGGATCCCAGAACAATGACACCCTGACACTTGGGGGATCCAGAACAATGACACCCTGACACTTGGGGGATCCAGAACAATGACACCCTGACACTTGGGGGTCCAGAACAATGACACCCTGACACTTGGGGATCCCAGAACAATGACACCCTGACACTTGGGGTCCCAGAACAATGACACCCTGACACTTGGGGGATCCAGAACAATGACACCCTGACACTTGGGGATCCCAGAACAATGACACCCTGACACTTGGGGGTCCAGAACAATGACACCCTGACACTTGGGGATCCCAGAACAATGACACCCTGACACTTGGGGGTCCAGAACAATGACACCCTGACACTTGGGGGTCCAGAACAATGACACCCTGACACTTGGGGTCCCAAAACAATGACACACTGACACTTGGGGGTCCAGAACAATGACACCCTGACACTTGGGGGTCCCAGAACAATGACACCCTGACACTTGGGGGTCCCAGGACAATGACACCCTGACACCTGGGGGTCCCAGAACAATGACACCCTGACACTTGGGGGTCCAGAACAATGACACCCTGACACCTGGGGGTCCCAGAACAATGACACCCTGACACTTGGGGATCCCAGAACAATGACACCCTGACACTTGGGGGATCCAGAACAATGACACCCTGACACTTGGGGATCCCAGAACAATGACACCCTGACACTTGGGGGTCCTGGAACAATGACACACTGACACTTGGGGGATCCAGAACAATGACACCCTGACACTTGGGGGATCCAGAACAATGACACCCTGACACTTGGGGGGTCCAGAACAATGACACCCTGACACTTGGGGGGTCCAAAACAATGACACCCTGACACTTGGGGGTCCAGAACAATGACACCCTGACACTTGGGGATCCCAGAACAATGACACACTGACACTTGGGGTCCCAGAACAATGACACCCTGACACTTGGGGATCCCAGAACAATGACACCCTGACACTTGGGGGTCCAGAACAATGACACCCTGACACTTGGGGTCCAGAACAATGACACCCTGACACTTGGGGTCCAGAACAATGACACCCTGACACTTGGGGGTCCAGAACAATGACACCCTGACACTTGGGGGTCCCAGAACAATGACACCCTGACACTTAGGGGTCCCAGAACAATGACACCCTGACACCTGGGGGTCCCAGAACAATGACACCCTGACACTTGGGGGTCCAGAACAATGACACCCTGACACTAGGGGGTCCAGAACAATGACACCCTGACACCTGGGGGTCCCAGAACAATGACACCCTGACACTTGGGGATCCCAGAACAATGACAACCTGACACTTGGGGGTCCCAGAACAATGACAACCTGACACTTGGGGGTCCAGAACAATGACAACCTGACACTTGGGGGCCCCAGAACAATGACACCCTGACACTTGGGGGTCCCAGAACAATGACAACCTGACACTTGGGGGCCCCAGAACAATGACACCCTGACACTTGGGGGTCCCAGAACAATGACAACCTGACACTTGGGGGTCCCAGAACAATGACAACCTGACACTTGGAGGATCCAGAACAATGACACCCTGACACTTGGGGGTCCCAGAACAATGACACCCTGACACTTGGGGATCCCAGAACAATGACAACCTGACACTTGGGGGTCCCAGAACAATGACAACCTGACACTTGGGGGTCCAGAACAATGACACTTGGGGGTCCCAGAACAATGACACCCTGACACTTGGGGGTCCCAGAACAATGACACCTTGACACCTGGGGGTCCCAGAACAATGACACCCTGACACTTGGGGGTCCCAGAACAATGACACCCTGACACTTGGGGGTCCCAGAACAATGACACCCTGACACCTGGGGGTCCCAGAACAATGACACCCTGACAGTTGGGGGATCTAGAACAATGACACCCTGACACTTGGGGGTCCAGAAAAATGGCACACTGACACTTGGGGGATCCAGAACAATGACACCCTGACACTTGGGGGTCCCAGAACAATGACAACCTGACACTTGGAGGATCCAGAACAATGACACCCTGACACTTGGGGGTCCAGAACAATGACACCCTGACACTTGGGGGTCCCAGAACAATGACACCCTGACACTTGGGGTCCCAGAACAATGACACACTGACACTTGGGGGTCCAGAACAATGACACCCTGAAACTTGGGGGTCCCAGAACAATGACACCCTGACACTTGGGGGTCCAGAACAATGACACACTGACACTTGGGGGTCCAGAACAATGACACCAAGAAACTTGGGGGTCCCAGAACAATGACACCCTGACACTTGGGGGTCCCAGAACAATGACACCCTGACACCTGGTGGTCCCAGAACAATGACACCCTGATACTTGGGGGTCCCAGAACAATGACACCCTGACACCTGGGGGATCCATAACAATGACAACCTGACACCTGGGGGTCCCAGAACAATGACACCCTGACACTTGGGGCTCCCAGAACAATGACACCCTGACACCTGGGGGTCCCAGAACAATGACACCCTGACAGTTGGGGGATCCAGAACAATGGCACACTGACACTTGGGGGTCCCAGAACAATGACACCCTGACACTTGGGGGTCCAGAAAAATGACACCCTGACACTTGGGGGTCCAGAAAAATGGCACACTGACACTTGAGGGATCCAGAACAATGACACCCTGACACTTGGGTCTCCCAGAACAATGACACCCTCACACTTGGGGGTCCAGAACAATGACACCCTGACACTTGGGGGTCCAGAACAATGACACCCTGACACTTGGGGGATCCAGAACAATGACACCCTGACACTTGGGGGATCCAGAACAATGACACCCTGACACCTGGGGGTCCCAGAACAATGACACCCTGACACTTGGGGATCCCAGAACAATGACACCCTGACACTTGGAGGATCCAGAACAATGACACCCTGACACTTGGGGGATCCAGAACAATGACACCCTGACACCTGGAGGTCCCAGAACAATGACACCCTGACACTTGGGGGTCCCAGAACAATGACACCCTGACACTTGGGGGTCCCAGAACAATGACACCCTGACACTTGGGGATCCCAGAACAATGACAACCTGACACTTGGGGGTCCAGAACAATGACACCCTGACACTTAGGGGTACAGAACAATGACGCCCTGACACTTGGGGGTCCCAGAACAATGACACCCTGACACCTGGGGGTCCCAGAACAATGACACCCTGCCACTTGGGGGATCCAGAACAATGACACCCTGACACTTGGGGGATCCAGAACAATGACACCCTGACACTTGGGGGCCCCAGAACAATGACACCCTGCCACTTGGGGGATCCAGAACAATGACACCCTGACACTTGGGGGTCCCAGAACAATGACACCCTGACACTTGGGGGATCCAGAACAATGACACCCTGACACTTGGGGGATCCAGAACAATGACACCCTGACACTTGGGGGATCCAGAACAATGACACCCTGACACTTGGGGGTCCCAGAACAATGACACCCTGACACCTGGGGGTCCCAGAACAATGACACCCTGCCACTTGGGGGATCCAGAACAATGACACCCTGACACTTGGGGGTCCCAGAACAATGACACCCTGACACTTGGGGGATCCAGAACAATGACATCCTGACACTTGGGGGATCCAGAACAATGACACCCTGACACTAGAGGGTCCAGAACAATGACACCCTGACACTTGGGGATCCCAGAACAATGACACCCTGACACTTGGGAGATCCAGAACAATGACACCCTGACACTTGGGGGATCCAGAACAATGACACCCTGACACTTGGGGATCCCAGAACAATGACACCCTGACAATTGGGGATCCCAGAACAATGACACCCTGACACTTGGGGGATCCAGAACAATGACACCCTGACACTTGGGGGACCCAGAACAATGGCACCCTGACACTTGGGGGTCCCAGAACAATGACACCCTGACACTTGGGGGATCCAGAACAATGACACCCTGACACTTGGGGGTCCCAGAACAATGACACCCTGACATTTGGGGATCCAGAACAAGGACACCCTGACACTTGGGGATCCCAGAACAAGGACACCCTGACACTTGGGGGTCCCAGAACAATGACACCCTGACACTTGGGGGATCCAGAACAATGACACCCTGACACTTGGGGGATCCAGAACAATGACACCCTGACACTTGGGGGATCCAGAACAATGACACCCTGACACTTGGGGGATCCAGAACAATGACACCCTGACACTTGGGGGATCCCAGAACATTGACACCCTGATACTTGGGGGTCCCAGAACAATGACACACTGACACTTGGGGGATCCAGAACAATGACACCCTGACACTTCGGGATCCCAGATCAATGACACCCTGACACTTGGGGGTCCAGAACAATGACACCCTGACACTTGGGGATCCCAGAACAATGACACACTGACACTTGGGGTCCCAGAACAATGACACCCTGGCACCTGGGGGTCCCAGAACAATGACACCCTGACACTTGGGGTCCAGAACAATGACACCCTGACACTTGGGGGTCCAGAACAATGACACCCTGACACTTGGGGTCCCAAAACAATGACACACTGACACTTGGGGGTCCAGAACAATGACACCCTGACACTTGGGGGTCCAGAACAATGACACCCTGACACTTGGGGATCCCAGAACAATGACACCCTGACACTTGGGGTCCAGAACAATGACACCCTGACACTTGGGGATCCCAGAACAATGACACCCTGACACTTGGGAGATCCAGAACAATGACACCCTGACACTTGGGGGATCCAGAACAATGACACCCTGACACTTGGGGATCCCAGAACAATGACACCCTGACAATTGGGGATCCCAGAACAATGACACCCTGACACTTGGGGATCCAGAACAATGACACCCTGACACTTGGGGGACCCAGAACAATGACACCCTGACACTTGGGGGTCCCAGAACAATGACACCCTGACACTTGGGGGATCCAGAACAATGACACCCTGACACTTGGGGATCCCAGAACAATGACACCCTGACACTTGGGAGATCCAGAACAATAATACCCTGACACTTGGGGGATCCAGAACAATGACACCCTGACACTTGGGGATCCCAGAACAATGACACCCTGACAATTGGGGATCCCAGAACAATGACACCCTGACACTTGGGGGATCCAGAACAATGACACCCTGACACTTGGGGGACCCAGAACAATGACACCCTGACACTTGGGGGTCCCAGAACAATGACACCCTGACACTTGGGGGTCCCAGAACAATGACACCCTGACACTTGGGGGATCCAGAACAATGACACCCTGACACTTGGGGGTCCCAGAACAATGACACCCTGACATTTGGGGATCCAGAACAAGGACACCCTGACACTTGGGGATCCCAGAACAATGACACCCTGACACTTGGGGGCCCCAGAACAATGACATCCTGACACTTGGGGGATCCAGAACAATGACACCCTGACACTTGGGGGATCCAGAACAATAACACACTGACACTTGGGGGATCCAGAACAATGACACCCTGACACTTGGGGGATCCCAGAACATTGACACCCTGATACTTGGGGGTCCCAGAACAATGACACCCTGACACTTGGGGGATCCAGAACAATGACACCCTGACACTTGGGGATCCCAGAACAATGACACCCTGACACTTGGGGGTCCAGAACAATGACACCCTGACACTTGGGGATCCCAGAACAATGACACCCTGACACTTGGGGTCCAGAACAATGACACCCTGACACTTGGGGGTCCAGAACAATGACACCCTGACACTTGGGGTCCCAAAACAATGACACACTGACACTTGGGGGTCCAGAACAATGACACCCTGACACTTGGGGGTCCAGAACAATGACACCCTGACACTTGGGGATCCCAGAACAATGACACCCTGACACTTGGGGTCCAGAACAATGACACCCTGACACTTGGGGGTCCAGAACAATGACACCCTGACACTTGGGGTCCCAAAACAATGACACACTGACACTTGGGGGTCCAGAACAATGACACCCTGACACGTGGGGGTCCCAGAACAATGACACCCTGACACTTGGGGGTCCCAGGACAATAACACCCTGACACCTGGGGGTCCCAGAACAATGACACCCTGACACTTGGGGATCCCAGAACAATGACACCCTGACACTTGGGGGATCCAGAACAATGACACCCTGACACTTGGGGATCCCAGAACAATGACACCCTGACACTTGGGGGTCCTGGAACAATGACACACTGACACTTGGGGGATCCAGAACAATGACACCCTGACACTTGGGGGATCCAGAACAATGACACCCTGACACTTGGGGGGTCCAGAACAATGACACCCTGACACTTGTGGGGTCCAAAACAATGACACCCTGACACTTGGGGGTCCAGAACAATGACACCCTGACACTTGGGGATCCCAGAACAATGACACACTGACACTTGGGGTCCCAGAACAATGACACCCTGACACTTGGGGATCCCAGAACAATGACACCCTGACACTTGGGGGTCCAGAACAATGACACCCTTACACTTGGGGTCCCAAAACAATGACACACTGACACTTGGGGGTCCAGAACAATGACACCCTGACACTTGGGGGTCCCAGAACAATGACACCCTGACACTTGGGGGTCCCAGGACAATAACACCCTGACACCTGGGGGTCCCAGAACAATGACACCCTGACACTTGGGGGTCCAGAACAATGACACCCTGACACCTGGGGGTCCCAGAACAATGACACCCTGACACTTGGGGATCCCAGAACAATGACACCCTGACACTTGGGGGATCCAGAACAATGACACCCTGACACTTGGGGATCCCAGAACAATGACACCCTGACACTTGGGGGTCCTGGAACAATGACACACTGACACTTGGGGGATCCAGAACAATGACACCCTGACACTTGGGGGATCCAGAACAATGACACCCTGACACTTGGGGGGTCCAGAACAATGACACCCTGACACTTGGGGGGTCCAAAACAATGACACCCTGACACTTGGGGGTCCAGAACAATGACACCCTGACACTTGGGGATCCCAGAACAATGACACACTGACACTTGGGGTCCCAGAACAATGACACCCTGACACTTGGGGATCCCAGAACAATGACACCCTGACACTTGGGGGTCCAGAACAATGACACCCTGACACTTGGGGGTCCAGAACAATGACACCCTGACACTTGGGGGTCCCAGAACAATGACACCCTGACACTTAGGGGTCCCAGAACAATGACACCCTGACACCTGGGGGTCCCAGAACAATGACACCCTGACACTTGGGGGTCCAGAACAATGACACCCTGACACCTGGGGGTCCCAGAACATTGACACCCTGACACTTGGGGATCCCAGAACAATGACAACCTGACACTTGGGGGTCCCAGAACAATGACAACCTGACACTTGGGGGTCCAGAACAATGACAACCTGACACTTGGGGGCCCCAGAACAATGACACCCTGACACTTGAGGTTCCCAGAACAATGACAACCTGACACTTGGGGGCCCCAGAACAATGACACCCTGACACTTGGGGGTCCCAGAACAATGACAACCTGACACTTGGGGGTCCCAGAACAATGACAACCTGACACTTGGAGGATCCAGAACAATGACACCCTGACACTTGGGGGTCCCAGAACAATGACACCCTGACACTTGGGGATCCCAGAACAATGACAACCTGACACTTGGGGGTCCCAGAACAATGACAACCTGACACTTGGGGGTCCAGAACAATGACACTTGGGGGTCCCAGAACAATGACACCCTGACACTTGGGGGTCCCAGAACAATGACACCTTGACACCTGGGGGTCCCAGAACAATGACACCCTGACACTTGGGGGTCCCAGAACAATGACACCCTGACACTTGGGGGTCCCAGAACAATGACACCCTGACACCTGGGGGTCCCAGAACAATGACACCCTGACAGTTGGGGGATCTAGAACAATGACACCCTGACACTTGGGGATCCAGAAAAATGGCACACTGACACTTGGGGGATCCAGAACAATGACACCCTGACACTTGGGGGTCCCAGAACAATGACAACCTGACACTTGGAGGATCCAGAACAATGACACCCTGACACTTGGGGGTCCAGAACAATGACACCCTGACACTTGGGGGTCCCAGAACAATGACACCCTGACACTTGGGGTCCCAGAACAATGACACACTGACACTTGGGGGTCCAGAACAATGACACCCTGAAACTTGGGGGTCCCAGAACAATGACACCCTGACACTTGGGGGTCCAGAACAATGACACACTGACACTTGGGGGTCCAGAACAATGACACCAAGAAACTTGGGGGGTCCCAGGACAAAGACACCCTGACACTTGGGGGTCCCAGAACAATGACACCCTGACACCTGGTGGTCCCAGAACAATGACACCCTGATACTTGGGGGTCCCAGAACAATGACACCCTGACACCTGGGGGATCCATAACAATGACAACCTGACACCTGGGGGTCCCAGAACAATGACACCCTGACACTTGGGGCTCCCAGAACAATGACACCCTGACACCTGGGGGTCCCAGAACAATGACACCCTGACAGTTGGGGGATCCAGAACAATGGCACACTGACACTTGGGGGTCCCAGAACAATGACACCCTGACACTTGGGGGTCCAGAAAAATGGCACACTGACACTTGAGGGATCCAGAACAATGACACCCTGACACTTGGGTCTCCCAGAACAATGACACCCTCACACTTGGGGGTCCAGAACAATGACACCCTGACACTTGGGGGTCCAGAACAATGACACCCTGACACTTGGGGGATCCAGAACAATGACACCCTGACACTTGGGGGATCCAGAACAATGACACCCTGACACCTGGGGGTCCCAGAACAATGACACCCTGACACTTGGGGATCCCAGAACAATGACACCCTGACACTTGGAGGATCCAGAACAATGACACCCTGACACTTGGGGGATCCAGAACAATGACACCCTGACACCTGGAGGTCCCAGAACAATGACACCCTGACAATTGGGGGTCCCAGAACAATGACACCCTGACACTTGGGGGTCCCAGAACAATGACACCCTGACACTTGGGGATCCCAGAACAATGACAACCTGACACTTGGGGGTCCAGAACAATGACACCCTGACACTTAGGGGTACAGAACAATGACACCCTGACACTTGGGGGTCCCAGAACAATGACACCCTGACACCTGGGGGTCCCAGAACCATGACACCCTGCCACTTGGGGGATCCAGAACAATGACACCCTGACACTTGGGGGATCCAGAACAATGACACCCTGACACTTGGGGGCCCCAGAACAATGACACCCTGACACTTGGGGGATCCAGAACAATGACACCCTGACACTTGGGGGTCCCAGAACAATGACACCCTGACACTTGGGGGATCCAGAACAATGACACCCTGACACTTGGGGGATCCAGAACAATGACACCCTGACACTTGGGGGATCCAGAACAATGACACCCTGACACTTAAGGGTCCCAGAACAATGACACCCTGACACCTGGGGGTCCCAGAACAATGACACCCTGCCACTTGGGGGATCCAGAACAATGACACCCTGACACTTGGGGGTCCCAGAACAATGACACCCTGACACTTGGGGGATCCAGAACAATGACACCCTGACACTTGGGGGATCCAGAACAATGACACCCTGACACTAGAGGGTCCAGAACAATGACACCCTGACACTTGGGGATCCCAGAACAATGACACCCTGACACTTGGGAGTTCCAGAACAATGACACCCTGACACTTGGGGGATCCAGAACAATGACACCCTGACACTTGGGGATCCCAGAACAATGACACCCTGACAATTGGGGATCCCAGAACAATGACACCCTGACACTTGGGGGATCCAGAACAATGACACCCTGACACTTGGGGGACCCAGAACAATGACACCCTGACACTTGGGGGTCCCAGAACAATGACACCCTGACACTTGGGGGATCCAGAACAATGACACCCTGACACTTGGGGGTCCCAGAACAATGACACCCTGACATTTGGGGATCCAGAACAAGGACACCCTGACACTTGGGGATCCCAGAACAAGGACACCCTGACACTTGGGGGTCCCAGAACAATGACACCCTGACACTTGGGGGATCCAGAACAATGACACCCTGACACTTGGGGGATCCAGAACAATGACACCCTGACACTTGGGGGATCCAGAACAATGACACCCTGACACTTGGGGGATCCAGAACAATGACACCCTGACACTTGGGGGATCCCAGAAAATTGACACCCTGATACTTGGGGGTCCCAGAACAATGACACACTGACACTTGGGGGATCCAGAACAATGACACCCTGACACTTCGGGATCCCAGATCAATGACACCCTGACACTTGGGGGTCCAGAACAATGACACCCTGACACTTGGGGATCCCAGAACAATGACACACTGACACTTGGGGTCCCAGAACAATGACACCCTGACACCTGGGGGTCCCAGAACAATGACACCCTGACACTTGGGGTCCAGAACAATGACACCCTGACACCTGGGGGTCCCAGAACAATGACACCCTGACACTTGGGGATCCCAGAACAATGACACCCTGACACTTGGGGGATCCAGAACAATGACACCCTGACACTTGGGGGATCCAGAACAATGACACCCTGACACTTGGGGGTCCAGAACAATGACACCCTGACACTTGGGGATCCCAGAACAATGACACCCTGACACTTGGGGTCCCAGAACAATGACACCCTGACACTTGGGGATCCCAGAACAATGACACCCTGACACTTGGGGGTCCAGAACAATGACACCCTGACACTTGGGGGTCCCAGAACAATGACACCCTGACACTTGGGGGTCCAGGACAATGACACCCTGACACTAGGGGGTCCAGAACAATGACACCCTGACACCTGGGGGTGCCAGAACAATGACACCCTGACACTTGGGGATCACAGAACAATGACAACCTGACACTTGGGGGTCCCAGAACAATGACAACCTGACACTTGGGGTCCAGAACAATGACAACCTGACACTTGGGGGCCCCAGAACAATGACAACCTGACACTTGGGGATCCCAGAACAATGACACACTGACACTTGGGGTCCCAGAACAATGACACCCTGACACCTGGGGGTCCCAGAACAATGACACCCTGACACTTGGGGTCCAGAACAATGACACCCTGACACCTGGGGGTCCCAGAACAATGACACCCTGACACTTGGGGATCCCAGAACAATGACACCCTGACACTTGGGGGATCCAGAACAATGACACCCTGACACTTGGGGGATCCAGAACAATGACACCCTGACACTTGGGGGTCCAGAACAATGACACCCTGACACTTGGGGATCCCAGAACAATGACACCCTGACACTTGGGGTCCCAGAACAATGACACCCTGACACTTGGGGGATCCAGAACAATGACACCCTGACACTTGGGGATCCCAGAACAATGACACCCTGACACTTGGGGGTCCAGAACAATGACACCCTGACACTTGGGGATCCCAGAACAATGACACCCTGACACTTGGGGGTCCAGAACAATGACACCCTGACACTTGGGGGTCCAGAACAATGACACCCTGACACTTGGGGTCCCAAAACAATGACACACTGACACTTGGGGGTCCAGAACAATGACACCCTGACACTTGGGGGTCCCAGAACAATGACACCCTGACACTTGGGGGTCCCAGGACAATGACACCCTGACACCTGGGGGTCCCAGAACAATGACACCCTGACACTTGGGGGTCCAGAACAATGACACCCTGACACCTGGGGGTCCCAGAACAATGACACCCTGACACTTGGGGATCCCAGAACAATGACACCCTGACACTTGGGGGATCCAGAACAATGACACCCTGACACTTGGGGATCCCAGAACAATGACACCCTGACACTTGGGGGTCCTGGAACAATGACACACTGACACTTGGGGGATCCAGAACAATTACACCCTGACACTTGGGGGATCCAGAACAATGACACCCTGACAGTTGGGGGATCTAGAACAATGACACCCTGACACTTGGGGATCCAGAAAAATGGCACACTGACACTTGGGGGATCCAGAACAATGACACCCTGACACTTGGGGGTCCCAGAACAATGACAACCTGACACTTGGAGGATCCAGAACAATGACACCCTGACACTTGGGGGTCCAGAACAATGACACCCTGACACTTGGGGGTCCCAGAACAATGACACCCTGACACTTGGGGTCCCAGAACAATGACACACTGACACTTGGGGGTCCAGAACAATGACACCCTGAAACTTGGGGGTCCCAGAACAATGACACCCTGACACTTGGGGGTCCAGAACAATGACACACTGACACTTGGGGGTCCAGAACAATGACACCAAGAAACTTGGGGGGTCCCAGGACAATGACACCCTGACACTTGGGGGTCCCAGAACAATGACACCCTGACACCTGGTGGTCCCAGAACAATGACACCCTGATACTTGGGGGTCCCAGAACAATGACACCCTGACACCTGGGGGATCCATAACAATGACAACCTGACACCTGGGGGTCCCAGAACAATGACACCCTGACACTTGGGGCTCCCAGAACAATGACACCCTGACACCTGGGGGTCCCAGAACAATGACACCCTGACAGTTGGGGGATCCAGAACAATGGCACACTGACACTTGGGGGTCCCAGAACAATGACACCCTGACACTTGGGGGTCCAGAAAAATGGCACACTGACACTTGAGGGATCCAGAACAATGACACCCTGACACTTGGGTCTCCCAGAACAATGACACCCTCACACTTGGGGGTCCAGAACAATGACACCCTGACACTTGGGGGTCCAGAACAATGACACCCTGACACTTGGGGGTCCCAGAACAATGACACCCTGACACTTGGGGATCCCAGAACAATGACACCCTGACACTTGGAGGATCCAGAACAATGACACCCTGACACTTGGGGGATCCAGAACAATGACACCCTGACACCTGGAGGTCCCAGAACAATGACACCCTGACACTTGGGGGTCCCAGAACAATGACACCCTGACACTTGGGGGTCCCAGAACAATGACACCCTGACACTTGGGGATCCCAGAACAATGACAACCTGACACTTGGGGGTCCAGAACAATGACACCCTGACACTTAGGGGTACAGAACAATGACACCCTGACACTTGGGGGTCCCAGAACAATGACACCCTGACACCTGGGGGTCCCAGAACCATGACACCCTGCCACTTGGGGGATCCAGAACAATGACACCCTGACACTTGGGGGATCCAGAACAATGACACCCTGACACTTGGGGGCCCCAGAACAATGACACCCTGCCACTTGGGGGATTCAGAACAATGACACCCTGACACTTGGGGGTCCCAGAACAATGACACCCTGACACTTGGGGGATCCAGAACAATGACACCCTGACACTTGGGGGATCCAGAACAATGACACCCTGACACTTGGGGGATCCAGAACAATGACACCCTGACACTTAAGGGTCCCAGAACAATGACACCCTGACACCTGGGGGTCCCAGAACAATGACACCCTGCCACTTGGGGGATCCAGAACAATGACACCCTGACACTTGGGGGTCCCAGAACAATGACACCCTGACACTTGGGGGATCCAGAACAATGACACCCTGACACTTGGGGGATCCAGAACAATGACACCCTGACACTAGAGGGTCCAGAACAATGACACCCTGACACTTGGGGATCCCAGAACAATGACACCCTGACACTTGGGAGTTCCAGAACAATGACACCCTGACACTTGGGGGATCCAGAACAATGACACCCTGACACTTGGGGATCCCAGAACAATGACACCCTGACAATTGGGGATCCCAGAACAATGACACCCTGACACTTGGGGGATCCAGAACAATGACACCCTGACACTTGGGGGACCCAGAACAATGACACCCTGACACTTGGGGGTCCCAGAACAATGACACCCTGACACTTGGGGGATCCAGAACAATGACACCCTGACACTTGGGGGTCCCAGAACAATGACACCCTGACATTTGGGGATCCAGAACAAGGACACCCTGACACTTGGGGATCCCAGAACAAGGACACCCTGACACTTGGGGGTCCCAGAACAATGACACCCTGACACTTGGGGGATCCAGAACAATGACACCCTGACACTTGGGGGATCCAGAACAATGACACCCTGACACTTGGGGGATCCAGAACAATGACACCCTGACACTTGGGGGATCCAGAACAATGACACCCTGACACTTGGGGGATCCCAGAAAATTGACACCCTGATACTTGGGGGTCCCAGAACAATGACACACTGACACTTGGGGGATCCAGAACAATGACACCCTGACACTTCGGGATCCCAGATCAATGACACCCTGACACTTGGGGGTCCAGAACAATGACACCCTGACACTTGGGGATCCCAGAACAATGACACACTGACACTTGGGGTCCCAGAACAATGACACCCTGACACCTGGGGGTCCCAGAACAATGACACCCTGACACTTGGGGTCCAGAACAATGACACCCTGACACCTGGGGGTCCCAGAACAATGACACCCTGACACTTGGGGATCCCAGAACAATGACACCCTGACACTTGGGGGATCCAGAACAATGACACCCTGACACTTGGGGGATCCAGAACAATGACACCCTGACACTTGGGGGTCCAGAACAATGACACCCTGACACTTGGGGATCCCAGAACAATGACACCCTGACACTTGGGGTCCCAGAACAATGACACCCTGACACTTGGGGATCCCAGAACAATGACACCCTGACACTTGGGGGTCCAGAACAATGACACCCTGACACTTGGGGGTCCCAGAACAATGACACCCTGACACTTGGGGGTCCAGGACAATGACACCCTGACACTAGGGGGTCCAGAACAATGACACCCTGACACCTGGGGGTGCCAGAACAATGACACCCTGACACTTGGGGATCACAGAACAATGACAACCTGACACTTGGGGGTCCCAGAACAATGACAACCTGACACTTGGGGTCCAGAACAATGACAACCTGACACTTGGGGGCCCCAGAACAATGACAACCTGACACTTGGGGATCCCAGAACAATGACACACTGACACTTGGGGTCCCAGAACAATGACACCCTGACACCTGGGGGTCCCAGAACAATGACACCCTGACACTTGGGGTCCAGAACAATGACACCCTGACACCTGGGGGTCCCAGAACAATGACACCCTGACACTTGGGGATCCCAGAACAATGACACCCTGACACTTGGGGGATCCAGAACAATGACACCCTGACACTTGGGGGATCCAGAACAATGACACCCTGACACTTGGGGGTCCAGAACAATGACACCCTGACACTTGGGGATCCCAGAACAATGACACCCTGACACTTGGGGTCCCAGAACAATGACACCCTGACACTTGGGGGATCCAGAACAATGACACCCTGACACTTGGGGATCCCAGAACAATGACACCCTGACACTTGGGGGTCCAGAACAATGACACCCTGACACTTGGGGATCCCAGAACAATGACACCCTGACACTTGGGGGTCCAGAACAATGACACCCTGACACTTGGGGGTCCAGAACAATGACACCCTGACACTTGGGGTCCCAAAACAATGACACACTGACACTTGGGGGTCCAGAACAATGACACCCTGACACTTGGGGGTCCCAGAACAATGACACCCTGACACTTGGGGGTCCCAGGACAATGACACCCTGACACCTGGGGGTCCCAGAACAATGACACCCTGACACTTGGGGGTCCAGAACAATGACACCCTGACACCTGGGGGTCCCAGAACAATGACACCCTGACACTTGGGGATCCCAGAACAATGACACCCTGACACTTGGGGGATCCAGAACAATGACACCCTGACACTTGGGGATCCCAGAACAATGACACCCTGACACTTGGGGGTCCTGGAACAATGACACACTGACACTTGGGGGATCCAGAACAATGACACCCTGACACTTGGGGGATCCAGAACAATGACACCCTGACACTTGGGGGGTCCAGAACAATGACACCCTGACACTTGGGGGTCCAAAACAATGACACCCTGACACTTGGGGGTCCAGAACAATGACACCCTGACACTTGGGGATCCCAGAACAATGACACACTGACACTTGGGGTCCCAGAACAATGACACCCTGACACTTGGGGATCCCAGAACAATGACACCCTGACACTTGGGGGTCCAGAACAATGACACCCTGACACTTGGGGTCCAGAACAATGACACCCTGACACTTGGGGGTCCAGAACAATGACACCCTGACACTTGGGGGTCCCAGAACAATGACACCCTGACACTTAGGGGTCCCAGAACAATGACACCCTGACACTTGGGGATCCCAGAACAATGACAACCTGACACTTGGGGGTCCCAGAACAATGACAACCTGACACTTGGGGGTCCAGAACAATGACAACCTGACACTTGGGGGCCCCAGAACAATGACACCCTGACACTTGGGGGTCCCAGAACAATGACAACCTGACACTTGGGGGCCCCAGAACAATGACACCCTGACACTTGGGGGTCCCAGAACAATGACAACCTGACACTTGGGGGTCCCAGAACAATGACAACCTGACACTTGGAGGATCCAGAACAATGACACCCTGACACTTGGGGGTCCCAGAACAATGACACCCTGACACTTGGGGATCCCAGAACAATGACAACCTGACACTTGGGGGTCCCAGAACAATGACAACCTGACACTTGGGGGTCCAGAACAATGACACTTGGGGGTCCCAGAACAATGACACCCTGACACTTGGGGGTCCCAGAACAATGACACCTTGACACCTGGGGGTCCCAGAACAATGACACCCTGACACTTGGGGGTCCAGAACAATGACACCCTGACACCTGGGGGTCCCAGAACAATGACACCCTGACACTTGGGGATCCCAGAACAATGACAACCTGACACTTGGGGGTCCCAGAACAATGACAACCTGACACTTGGGGGTCCAGAACAATGACAACCTGACACTTGGGGGCCCCAGAACAATGACACCCTGACACTTGGGGGTCCCAGAACAATGACAACCTGACACTTGGGGGCCCCAGAACAATGACACCCTGACACTTGGGGGTCCCAGAACAATGACAACCTGACACTTGGGGGTCCCAGAACAATGACAACCTGACACTTGGAGGATCCAGAACAATGACACCCTGACACTTGGGGGTCCCAGAACAATGACACCCTGACACTTGGGGATCCCAGAACAATGACAACCTGACACTTGGGGGTCCCAGAACAATGACAACCTGACACTTGGGGGTCCAGAACAATGACACTTGGGGGTCCCAGAACAATGACACCCTGACACTTGGGGGTCCCAGAACAATGACACCTTGACACCTGGGGGTCCCAGAACAATGACACCCTGACACTTGGGGGTCCCAGAACAATGACACCCTGACACTTGGGGGTCCCAGAACAATGACACCCTGACACCTGGGGGTCCCAGAACAATGACACCCTGACAGTTGGGGGATCTAGAACAATGACACCCTGACACTTGGGGATCCAGAAAAATGGCACACTGACACTTGGGGGATCCAGAACAATGACACCCTGACACTTGGGGGTCCCAGAACAGTGACAACCTGACACTTGGAGGATCCAGAACAATGACACCCTGACACTTGGGGGTCCAGAACAATGACACCCTGACACTTGGGGGTCCCAGAACAATGACACCCTGACACTTGGGGTCCCAGAACAATGACACACTGATACTTGGGGGTCCAGAACAATGACACCCTGAAACTTGGGGGTCCCAGAACAATGACACCCTGACACTTGGGGGTCCAGAACAATGACACACTGACACTTGGGGGTCCAGAACAATGACACCAAGAAACTTGGGGGGTCCCAGAACAATGACACCCTGACACTTGGGGGTCCCAGAACAATGACAACCTGACACCTGGTGGTCCCAGAACAATGACACCCTGATACTTGGGGGTCCCAGAACAATGACACCCTGACACCTGGGGGATCCATAACAATGACAACCTGACACCTGGGGGTCCCAGAACAATGACACCCTGACACTTGGGGCTCCCAGAACAATGACACCCTGACACCTGGGGGTCCCAGAACAATGACACCCTGACAGTTGGGGGATCCAGAACAATGGCACACTGACACTTGGGGGTCCCAGAACAATGACACCCTGACACTTGGGGGTCCAGAAAAATGGCACACTGACACTTGAGGGATCCAGAACAATGACACCCTGACACTTGGGTCTCCCAGAACAATGACACCCTCACACTTGGGGGTCCAGAACAATGACACCCTGACACTTGGGGGTCCAGAACAATGACACCCTGACACTTGGGGGATCCAGAACAATGACACCCTGACACTTGGGGGATCCAGAACAATGACACCCTGACACCTGGGGGTCCCAGAACAATGACACCCTGACACTTGGGGATCCCAGAACAATGACACCCTGACACTTGGAGGATCCAGAACAATGACACCCTGACACTTGGGGGATCCAGAACAATGACACCCTGACACCTGGAGGTCCCAGAACAATGACACCCTGACACTTGGGGGTCCCAGAACAATGACACCCTGACACTTGGGGGTCCCAGAACAATGACACCCTGACACTTGGGGATCCCAGAACAATGACAACCTGACACTTGGGGGTCCAGAACAATGACACCCTGACACTTAGGGGTACAGAACAATGACACCCTGACACTTGGGGGTCCCAGAACAATGACACCCTGACACCTGGGGGTCCCAGAACCATGACACCCTGCCACTTGGGGGATCCAGAACAATGACACCCTGACACTTGGGGGATCCAGAACAATGACACCCTGACACTTGGGGGCCCCAGAACAATGACACCCTGCCACTTGGGGGATCCAGAACAATGACACCCTGACACTTGGGGGTCCCAGAACAATGACACCCTGACACTTGGGGGATCCAGAACAATGACACCCTGACACTTGGGGGATCCAGAACAATGACACCCTGACACTTGGGGGATCCAGAACAATGACACCCTGACACTTGGGGGTCCCAGAACAATGACACCCTGACACCTGGGGGTCCCAGAACAATGACACCCTGCCACTTGGGGGATCCAGAACAATGACACCCTGACACTTGGGGGTCCCAGAACAATGACACCCTGACACTTGGGGGATCCAGAACAATGACACCCTGACACTTGGGGGATCCAGAACAATGACACCCTGACACTAGAGGGTCCAGAACAATGACACCCTGACACTTGGGGATCCCAGAACAATGACACCCTGACACTTGGGAGTTCCAGAACAATGACACCCTGACACTTGGGGGATCCAGAACAATGACACTCTGACACTTGGGGATCCCAGAACAATGACACCCTGACAATTGGGGATCCCAGAACAATGACACCCTGACACTTGGGGGATCCAGAACAATGACACCCTGACACTTGGGGGACCCAGAACAATGACACCCTGACACTTGGGGGTCCCAGAACAATGACACCCTGACACTTGGGGGATCCAGAACAATGACACCCTGACACTTGGGGGTCCCAGAACAATGACACCCTGACATTTGGGGATCCAGAACAAGGACACCCTGACACTTGGGGATCCCAGAACAAGGACACCCTGACACTTGGGGGTCCCAGAACAATGACACCCTGACACTTGGGGGATCCAGAACAATGACACCCTGACACTTGGGGGATCCAGAACAATGACACCCTGACACTTGGGGGATCCAGAACAATGACACCCTGACACTTGGGGGATCCAGAACAATGACACCCTGACACTTGGGGGATCCCAGAAAATTGACACCCTGATACTTGGGGGTCCCAGAACAATGACACACTGACACTTGGGGGATCCAGAACAATGACACCCTGACACTTCGGGATCCCAGATCAATGACACCCTGACACTTGGGGGTCCAGAACAATGACACCCTGACACTTGGGGATCCCAGAACAATGACACACTGACACTTGGGGTCCCAGAACAATGACACCCTGACACCTGGGGGTCCCAGAACAATGACACCCTGACACTTGGGGTCCAGAACAATGACACCCTGACACCTGGGGGTCCCAGAACAATGACACCCTGACACTTGGGGATCCCAGAACAATGACACCCTGACACTTGGGGGATCCAGAACAATGACACCCTGACACTTGGGGGATCCAGAACAATGACACCCTGACACTTGGGGTTCCAGAACAATGACACCCTGACACTTGGGGATCCCAGAACAATGACACCCTGACACTTGGGGTCCCAGAACAATGACACCCTGACACTTGGGGATCCCAGAACAATGACACCCTGACACTTGGGGGTCCAGAACAATGACACCCTGACACTTGGGGGTCCCAGAACAATGACACCCTGACACTTGGGGGTCCAGGACAATGACACCCTGACACTAGGGGGTCCAGAACAATGACACCCTGACACCTGGGGGTGCCAGAACAATGACACCCTGACACTTGGGGATCACAGAACAATGACAACCTGACACTTGGGGGTCCCAGAACAATGACAACCTGACACTTGGGGTCCAGAACAATGACAACCTGACACTTGGGGGCCCCAGAACAATGACAACCTGACACTTGGGGATCCCAGAACAATGACACACTGACACTTGGGGTCCCAGAACAATGACACCCTGACACCTGGGGGTCCCAGAACAATGACACCCTGACACTTGGGGTCCAGAACAATGACACCCTGACACCTGGGGGTCCCAGAACAATGACACCCTGACACTTGGGGATCCCAGAACAATGACACCCTGACACTTGGGGGATCCAGAACAATGACACCCTGACACTTGGGGGATCCAGAACAATGACACCCTGACACTTGGGGGTCCAGAACAATGACACCCTGACACTTGGGGATCCCAGAACAATGACACCCTGACACTTGGGGTCCCAGAACAATGACACCCTGACACTTGGGGGATCCAGAACAATGACACCCTGACACTTGGGGATCCCAGAACAATGACACCCTGACACTTGGGGGTCCAGAACAATGACACCCTGACACTTGGGGATCCCAGAACAATGACACCCTGACACTTGGGGGTCCAGAACAATGACACCCTGACACTTGGGGGTCCAGAACAATGACACCCTGACACTTGGGGTCCCAAAACAATGACACACTGACACTTGGGGGTCCAGAACAATGACACCCTGACACTTGGGGGTCCCAGAACAATGACACCCTGACACTTGGGGGTCCCAGGACAATGACACCCTGACACCTGGGGGTCCCAGAACAATGACACCCTGACACTTGGGGGTCCAGAACAATGACACCCTGACACCTGGGGGTCCCAGAACAATGACACCCTGACACTTGGGGATCCCAGAACAATGACACCCTGACACTTGGGGGATCCAGAACAATGACACCCTGACACTTGGGGATCCCAGAACAATGACACCCTGACACTTGGGGGTCCTGGAACAATGACACACTGACACTTGGGGGATCCAGAACAATGACACCCTGACACTTGGGGGATCCAGAACAATGACACCCTGACACTTGGGGGGTCCAGAACAATGACACCCTGACACTTGGGGGGTCCAAAACAATGACACCCTGACACTTGGGGGTCCAGAACAATGACACCCTGACACTTGGGGATCCCAGAACAATGACACACTGACACTTGGGGTCCCAGAACAATGACACCCTGACACTTGGGGATCCCAGAACAATGACACCCTGACACTTGGGGGTCCAGAACAATGACACCCTGACACTTGGGGTCCAGAACAATGACACCCTGACACTTGGGGTCCAGAACAATGACACCCTGACACTTGGGGGTCCAGAACAATGACACCCTGACACTTGGGGGTCCCAGAACAATGACACCCTGACACTTAGGGGTCCCAGAACAATGACACCCTGACACCTGGGGGTCCCAGAACAATGACACCCTGACACTTGGGGGTCCAGAACAATGACACCCTGACACTAGGGGGTCCAGAACAATGACACCCTGACACCTGGGGGTCCCAGAACAATGACACCCTGACACTTGGGGATCCCAGAACAATGACAACCTGACACTTGGGGGTCCCAGAACAATGACAACCTGACACTTGGGGGTCCAGAACAATGACAACCTGACACTTGGGGGCCCCAGAACAATGACACCCTGACACTTGGGGGTCCCAGAACAATGACAACCTGACACTTGGGGGCCCAAAACAATGACACACTGACACTTGGGGGTCCAGAACAATGACACCCTGACACTTGGGGGTCCCAGAACAATGACACCCTGACACTTGGGGGTCCCAGGACAATGACACCCTGACACCTGGGGGTCCCAGAACAATGACACCCTGACACTTGGGGGTCCAGAACAATGACACCCTGACACCTGGGGGTCCCAGAACAATGACACCCTGACACTTGGGGATCCCAGAACAATGACACCCTGACACTTGGGGGATCCAGAACAATGACACCCTGACACTTGGGGATCCCAGAACAATGACACCCTGACACTTGGGGGTCCTGGAACAATGACACACTGACACTTGGGGGATCCAGAACAATGACACCCTGACACTTGGGGGATCCAGAACAATGACACCCTGACAGTTGGGGGATCTAGAACAATGACACCCTGACACTTGGGGATCCAGAAAAATGGCACACTGACACTTGGGGGATCCAGAACAATGACACCCTGACACTTGGGGGTCCCAGAACAATGACAACCTGACACTTGGAGGATCCAGAACAATGACACCCTGACACTTGGGGGTCCAGAACAATGACACCCTGACACTTGGGGGTCCCAGAACAATGACACCCTGACACTTGGGGTCCCAGAACAATGACACACTGACACTTGGGGGTCCAGAACAATGACACCCTGAAACTTGGGGGTCCCAGAACAATGACACCCTGACACTTGGGGGTCCAGAACAATGACACACTGACACTTGGGGGTCCAGAACAATGACACCAAGAAACTTGGGGGGTCCCAGGACAATGACACCCTGACACTTGGGGGTCCCAGAACAATGACACCCTGACACCTGGTGGTCCCAGAACAATGACACCCTGATACTTGGGGGTCCCAGAACAATGACACCCTGACACCTGGGGGATCCATAACAATGACAACCTGACACCTCGGGGTCCCAGAACAATGACACCCTGACACTTGGGGCTCCCAGAACAATGACACCCTGACACCTGGGGGTCCCAGAACAATGACACCCTGACAGTTGGGGGATCCAGAACAATGGCACACTGACACTTGGGGGTCCCAGAACAATGACACCCTGACACTTGGGGGTCCAGAAAAATGGCACACTGACACTTGAGGGATCCAGAACAATGACACCCTGACACTTGGGTCTCCCAGAACAATGACACCCTCACACTTGGGGGTCCAGAACAATGACACCCTGACACTTGGGGGTCCAGAACAATGACACCCTGACACTTGGGGGTCCCAGAACAATGACACCCTGACACTTGGGGATCCCAGAACAATGACACCCTGACACTTGGAGGATCCAGAACAATGACACCCTGACACTTGGGGGATCCAGAACAATGACACCCTGACACCTGGAGGTCCCAGAACAATGACACCCTGACACTTGGGGGTCCCAGAACAATGACACCCTGACACTTGGGGGTCCCAGAACAATGACACCCTGACACTTGGGGATCCCAGAACAATGACAACCTGACACTTGGGGGTCCAGAACAATGACACCCTGACACTTAGGGGTACAGAACAATGACACCCTGACACTTGGGGGTCCCAGAACAATGACACCCTGACACCTGGGGGTCCCAGAACCATGACACCCTGCCACTTGGGGGATCCAGAACAATGACACCCTGACACTTGGGGGATCCAGAACAATGACACCCTGACACTTGGGGGCCCCAGAACAATGACACCCTGCCACTTGGGGGATTCAGAACAATGACACCCTGACACTTGGGGGTCCCAGAACAATGACACCCTGACACTTGGGGGATCCAGAACAATGACACCCTGACACTTGGGGGATCCAGAACAATGACACCCTGACACTTGGGGGATCCAGAACAATGACACCCTGACACTTAAGGGTCCCAGAACAATGACACCCTGACACCTGGGGGTCCCAGAACAATGACACCCTGCCACTTGGGGGATCCAGAACAATGACACCCTGACACTTGGGGGTCCCAGAACAATGACACCCTGACACTTGGGGGATCCAGAACAATGACACCCTGACACTTGGGGGATCCAGAACAATGACACCCTGACACTTGGGGGTCCAGAACAATGACACCCTTACACTTGGGGTCCCAAAACAATGACACACTGACACTTGGGGGTCCAGAACAATGACACCCTGACACTTGGGGGTCCCAGAACAATGACACCCTGACACTTGGGGGTCCCAGGACAATAACACCCTGACACCTGGGGGTCCCAGAACAATGACACCCTGACACTTGGGGGTCCAGAACAATGACACCCTGACACCTGGGGGTCCCAGAACAATGACACCCTGACACTTGGGGATCCCAGAACAATGACACCCTGACACTTGGGGGATCCAGAACAATGACACCCTGACACTTGGGGATCCCAGAACAATGACACCCTGACACTTGGGGGTCCTGGAACAATGACACACTGACACTTGGGGGATCCAGAACAATGACACCCTGACACTTGGGGGATCCAGAACAATGACACCCTGACACTTGGGGGGTCCAGAACAATGACACCCTGACACTTGGGGGGTCCAAAACAATGACACCCTGACACTTGGGGGTCCAGAACAATGACACCCTGACACTTGGGGATCCCAGAACAATGACACACTGACACTTGGGGTCCCAGAACAATGACACCCTGACACTTGGGGATCCCAGAACAATGACACCCTGACACTTGGGGGTCCAGAACAATGACACCCTGACACTTGGGGGTCCAGAACAATGACACCCTGACACTTGGGGGTCCCAGAACAATGACACCCTGACACTTAGGGGTCCCAGAACAATGACACCCTGACACCTGGGGGTCCCAGAACAATGACACCCTGACACTTGGGGGTCCAGAACAATGACACCCTGACACCTGGGGGTCCCAGAACATTGACACCCTGACACTTGGGGATCCCAGAACAATGACAACCTGACACTTGGGGGTCCCAGAACAATGACAACCTGACACTTGGGGGTCCAGAACAATGACAACCTGACACTTGGGGGCCCCAGAACAATGACACCCTGACACTTGAGGTTCCCAGAACAATGACAACCTGACACTTGGGGGCCCCAGAACAATGACACCCTGACACTTGGGGGTCCCAGAACAATGACAACCTGACACTTGGGGGTCCCAGAACAATGACAACCTGACACTTGGAGGATCCAGAACAATGACACCCTGACACTTGGGGGTCCCAGAACAATGACACCCTGACACTTGGGGATCCCAGAACAATGACAACCTGACACTTGGGGGTCCCAGAACAATGACAACCTGACACTTGGGGGTCCAGAACAATGACACTTGGGGGTCCCAGAACAATGACACCCTGACACTTGGGGGTCCCAGAACAATGACACCTTGACACCTGGGGGTCCCAGAACAATGACACCCTGACACTTGGGGGTCCCAGAACAATGACACCCTGACACTTGGGGGTCCCAGAACAATGACACCCTGACACCTGGGGGTCCCAGAACAATGACACCCTGACAGTTGGGGGATCTAGAACAATGACACCCTGACACTTGGGGATCCAGAAAAATGGCACACTGACACTTGGGGGATCCAGAACAATGACACCCTGACACTTGGGGGTCCCAGAACAATGACAACCTGACACTTGGAGGATCCAGAACAATGACACCCTGACACTTGGGGGTCCAGAACAATGACACCCTGACACTTGGGGGTCCCAGAACAATGACACCCTGACACTTGGGGTCCCAGAACAATGACACACTGACACTTGGGGGTCCAGAACAATGACACCCTGAAACTTGGGGGTCCCAGAACAATGACACCCTGACACTTGGGGGTCCAGAACAATGACACACTGACACTTGGGGGTCCAGAACAATGACACCAAGAAACTTGGGGGGTCCCAGGACAATGACACCCTGACACTTGGGGGTCCCAGAACAATGACACCCTGACACCTGGTGGTCCCAGAACAATGACACCCTGATACTTGGGGGTCCCAGAACAATGACACCCTGACACCTGGGGGATCCATAACAATGACAACCTGACACCTGGGGGTCCCAGAACAATGACACCCTGACACTTGGGGCTCCCAGAACAATGACACCCTGACACCTGGGGGTCCCAGAACAATGACACCCTGACAGTTGGGGGATCCAGAACAATGGCACACTGACACTTGGGGGTCCAAGAACAATGACACCCTGACACTTGGGGGTCCAGAAAAATGGCACACTGACACTTGAGGGATCCAGAACAATGACACCCTGACACTTGGGTCTCCCAGAACAATGACACCCTCACACTTGGGGGTCCAGAACAATGACACCCTGACACTTGGGGGTCCAGAACAATGACACCCTGACACTTGGGGGATCCAGAACAATGACACCCTGACACTTGGGGGATCCAGAACAATGACACCCTGACACCTGGGGGTCCCAGAACAATGACACCCTGACACTTGGGGATCCCAGAACAATGACACCCTGACACTTGGAGGATCCAGAACAATGACACCCTGACACTTGGGGGATCCAGAACAATGACACCCTGACACCTGGAGGTCCCAGAACAATGACACCCTGACAATTGGGGGTCCCAGAACAATGACACCCTGACACTTGGGGGTCCCAGAACAATGACACCCTGACACTTGGGGATCCCAGAACAATGACAACCTGACACTTGGGGGTCCAGAACAATGACACCCTGACACTTAGGGGTACAGAACAATGACACCCTGACACTTGGGGGTCCCAGAACAATGACACCCTGACACCTGGGGGTCCCAGAACCATGACACCCTGCCACTTGGGGGATCCAGAACAATGACACCCTGACACTTGGGGGATCCAGAACAATGACACCCTGACACTTGGGGGCCCCAGAACAATGACACCCTGACACTTGGGGGATCCAGAACAATGACACCCTGACACTTGGGGGTCCCAGAACAATGACACCCTGACACTTGGGGGATCCAGAACAATGACACCCTGACACTTGGGGGATCCAGAACAATGACACCCTGACACTTGGGGGATCCAGAACAATGACACCCTGACACTTAAGGGTCCCAGAACAATGACACCCTGACACCTGGGGGTCCCAGAACAATGACACCCTGCCACTTGGGGGATCCAGAACAATGACACCCTGACACTTGGGGGTCCCAGAACAATGACACCCTGACACTTGGGGGATCCAGAACAATGACACCCTGACACTTGGGGGATCCAGAACAATGACACCCTGACACTAGAGGGTCCAGAACAATGACACCCTGACACTTGGGGATCCCAGAACAATGACACCCTGACACTTGGGAGTTCCAGAACAATGACACCCTGACACTTGGGGGATCCAGAACAATGACACCCTGACACTTGGGGATCCCAGAACAATGACACCCTGACAATTGGGGATCCCAGAACAATGACACCCTGACACTTGGGGGATCCAGAACAATGACACCCTGACACTTGGGGGACCCAGAACAATGACACCCTGACACTTGGGGGTCCCAGAACAATGACACCCTGACACTTGGGGGATCCAGAACAATGACACCCTGACACTTGGGGGTCCCAGAACAATGACACCCTGACATTTGGGGATCCAGAACAAGGACACCCTGACACTTGGGGATCCCAGAACAAGGACACCCTGACACTTGGGGGTCCCATAACAATGACACCCTGACACTTGGGGGATCCAGAACAATGACACCCTGACACTTGGGGGATCCAGAACAATGACACCCTGACACTTGGGGGATCCAGAACAATGACACCCTGACACTTGGGGGATCCAGAACAATGACACCCTGACACTTGGGGGATCCCAGAAAATTGACACCCTGATACTTGGGGGTCCCAGAACAATGACACACTGACACTTGGGGGATCCAGAACAATGACACCCTGACACTTCGGGATCCCAGATCAATGACACCCTGACACTTGGGGGTCCAGAACAATGACACCCTGACACTTGGGGATCCCAGAACAATGACACACTGACACTTGGGGTCCCAGAACAATGACACCCTGACACCTGGGGGTCCCAGAACAATGACACCCTGACACTTGGGGTCCAGAACAATGACACCCTGACACCTGGGGGTCCCAGAACAATGACACCCTGACACTTGGGGATCCCAGAACAATGACACCCTGACACTTGGGGGATCCAGAACAATGACACCCTGACACTTGGGGGATCCAGAACAATGACACCCTGACACTTGGGGGTCCAGAACAATGACACCCTGACACTTGGGGATCCCAGAACAATGACACCCTGACACTTGGGGTCCCAGAACAATGACACCCTGACACTTGGGGATCCCAGAACAATGACACCCTGACACTTGGGGGTCCAGAACAATGACACCCTGACACTTGGGGGTCCCAGAACAATGACACCCTGACACTTGGGGGTCCAGGACAATGACACCCTGACACTAGGGGGTCCAGAACAATGACACCCTGACACCTGGGGGTGCCAGAACAATGACACCCTGACACTTGGGGATCACAGAACAATGACAACCTGACACTTGGGGGTCCCAGAACAATGACAACCTGACACTTGGGGTCCAGAACAATGACAACCTGACACTTGGGGGCCCCAGAACAATGACAACCTGACACTTGGGGATCCCAGAACAATGACACACTGACACTTGGGGTCCCAGAACAATGACACCCTGACACCTGGGGGTCCCAGAACAATGACACCCTGACACTTGGGGTCCAGAACAATGACACCCTGACACCTGGGGGTCCCAGAACAATGACACCCTGACACTTGGGGATCCCAGAACAATGACACCCTGACACTTGGGGGATCCAGAACAATGACACCCTGACACTTGGGGGATCCAGAACAATGACACCCTGACACTTGGGGGTCCAGAACAATGACACCCTGACACTTGGGGATCCCAGAACAATGACACCCTGACACTTGGGGTCCCAGAACAATGACACCCTGACACTTGGGGGATCCAGAACAATGACACCCTGACACTTGGGGATCCCAGAACAATGACACCCTGACACTTGGGGGTCCAGAACAATGACACCCTGACACTTGGGGATCCCAGAACAATGACACCCTGACACTTGGGGGTCCAGAACAATGACACCCTGACACTTGGGGGTCCAGAACAATGACACCCTGACACTTGGGGTCCCAAAACAATGACACACTGACACTTGGGGGTCCAGAACAATGACACCCTGACACTTGGGGGTCCCAGAACAATGACACCCTGACACTTGGGGGTCCCAGGACAATGACACCCTGACACCTGGGGGTCCCAGAACAATGACACCCTGACACTTGGGGGTCCAGAACAATGACACCCTGACACCTGGGGGTCCCAGAACAATGACACCCTGACACTTGGGGATCCCAGAACAATGACACCCTGACACTTGGGGGATCCAGAACAATGACACCCTGACACTTGGGGATCCCAGAACAATGACACCCTGACACTTGGGGGTCCTGGAACAATGACACACTGACACTTGGGGGATCCAGAACAATGACACCCTGACACTTGGGGGATCCAGAACAATGACACCCTGACAGTTGGGGGATCTAGAACAATGACACCCTGACACTTGGGGATCCAGAAAAATGGCACACTGACACTTGGGGGATCCAGAACAATGACACCCTGACACTTGGGGGTCCCAGAACAATGACAACCTGACACTTGGAGGATCCAGAACAATGACACCCTGACACTTGGGGGTCCAGAACAATGACACCCTGACACTTGGGGGTCCCAGAACAATGACACCCTGACACTTGGGGTCCCAGAACAATGACACACTGACACTTGGGGGTCCAGAACAATGACACCCTGAAACTTGGGGGTCCCAGAACAATGACACCCTGACACTTGGGGGTCCAGAACAATGACACACTGACACTTGGGGGTCCAGAACAATGACACCAAGAAACTTGGGGGGTCCCAGGACAATGACACCCTGACACTTGGGGGTCCCAGAACAATGACACCCTGACACCTGGTGGTCCCAGAACAATGACACCCTGATACTTGGGGGTCCCAGAACAATGACACCCTGACACCTGGGGGATCCATAACAATGACAACCTGACACCTGGGGGTCCCAGAACAATGACACCCTGACACTTGGGGCTCCCAGAACAATGACACCCTGACACCTGGGGGTCCCAGAACAATGACACCCTGACAGTTGGGGGATCCAGAACAATGGCACACTGACACTTGGGGGTCCCAGAACAATGACACCCTGACACTTGGGGGTCCAGAAAAATGGCACACTGACACTTGAGGGATCCAGAACAATGACACCCTGACACTTGGGTCTCCCAGAACAATGACACCCTCACACTTGGGGGTCCAGAACAATGACACCCTGACACTTGGGGGTCCAGAACAATGACACCCTGACACTTGGGGGTCCCAGAACAATGACACCCTGACACTTGGGGATCCCAGAACAATGACACCCTGACACTTGGAGGATCCAGAACAATGACACCCTGACACTTGGGGGATCCAGAACAATGACACCCTGACACCTGGAGGTCCCAGAACAATGACACCCTGACACTTGGGGGTCCCAGAACAATGACACCCTGACACTTGGGGGTCCCAGAACAATGACACCCTGACACTTGGGGATCCCAGAACAATGACAACCTGACACTTGGGGGTCCAGAACAATGACACCCTGACACTTAGGGGTACAGAACAATGACACCCTGACACTTGGGGGTCCCAGAACAATGACACCCTGACACCTGGGGGTCCCAGAACCATGACACCCTGCCACTTGGGGGATCCAGAACAATGACACCCTGACACTTGGGGGATCCAGAACAATGACACCCTGACACTTGGGGGCCCCAGAACAATGACACCCTGCCACTTGGGGGATTCAGAACAATGACACCCTGACACTTGGGGGTCCCAGAACAATGACACCCTGACACTTGGGGGATCCAGAACAATGACACCCTGACACTTGGGGGATCCAGAACAATGACACCCTGACACTTGGGGGATCCAGAACAATGACACCCTGACACTTAAGGGTCCCAGAACAATGACACCCTGACACCTGGGGGTCCCAGAACAATGACACCCTGCCACTTGGGGGATCCAGAACAATGACACCCTGACACTTGGGGGTCCCAGAACAATGACACCCTGACACTTGGGGGATCCAGAACAATGACACCCTGACACTTGGGGGATCCAGAACAATGACACCCTGACACTAGAGGGTCCAGAACAATGACACCCTGACACTTGGGGATCCCAGAACAATGACACCCTGACACTTGGGAGTTCCAGAACAATGACACCCTGACACTTGGGGGATCCAGAACAATGACACCCTGACACTTGGGGATCCCAGAACAATGACACCCTGACAATTGGGGATCCCAGAACAATGACACCCTGACACTTGGGGGATCCAGAACAATGACACCCTGACACTTGGGGGACCCAGAACAATGACACCCTGACACTTGGGGGTCCCAGAACAATGACACCCTGACACTTGGGGGATCCAGAACAATGACACCCTGACACTTGGGGGTCCCAGAACAATGACACCCTGACATTTGGGGATCCAGAACAAGGACACCCTGACACTTGGGGATCCCAGAACAAGGACACCCTGACACTTGGGGGTCCCAGAACAATGACACCCTGACACTTGGGGGATCCAGAACAATGACACCCTGACACTTGGGGGATCCAGAACAATGACACCCTGACACTTGGGGGATCCAGAACAATGACACCCTGACACTTGGGGGATCCAGAACAATGACACCCTGACACTTGGGGGATCCCAGAAAATTGACACCCTGATACTTGGGGGTCCCAGAACAATGACACACTGACACTTGGGGGATCCAGAACAATGACACCCTGACACTTCGGGATCCCAGATCAATGACACCCTGACACTTGGGGGTCCAGAACAATGACACCCTGACACTTGGGGATCCCAGAACAATGACACACTGACACTTGGGGTCCCAGAACAATGACACCCTGACACCTGGGGGTCCCAGAACAATGACACCCTGACACTTGGGGTCCAGAACAATGACACCCTGACACCTGGGGGTCCCAGAACAATGACACCCTGACACTTGGGGATCCCAGAACAATGACACCCTGACACTTGGGGGATCCAGAACAATGACACCCTGACACTTGGGGGATCCAGAACAATGACACCCTGACACTTGGGGGTCCAGAACAATGACACCCTGACACTTGGGGATCCCAGAACAATGACACCCTGACACTTGGGGTCCCAGAACAATGACACCCTGACACTTGGGGATCCCAGAACAATGACACCCTGACACTTGGGGGTCCAGAACAATGACACCCTGACACTTGGGGGTCCCAGAACAATGACACCCTGACACTTGGGGGTCCAGGACAATGACACCCTGACACTAGGGGGTCCAGAACAATGACACCCTGACACCTGGGGGTGCCAGAACAATGACACCCTGACACTTGGGGATCACAGAACAATGACAACCTGACACTTGGGGGTCCCAGAACAATGACAACCTGACACTTGGGGTCCAGAACAATGACAACCTGACACTTGGGGGCCCCAGAACAATGACAACCTGACACTTGGGGATCCCAGAACAATGACACACTGACACTTGGGGTCCCAGAACAATGACACCCTGACACCTGGGGGTCCCAGAACAATGACACCCTGACACTTGGGGTCCAGAACAATGACACCCTGACACCTGGGGGTCCCAGAACAATGACACCCTGACACTTGGGGATCCCAGAACAATGACACCCTGACACTTGGGGGATCCAGAACAATGACACCCTGACACTTGGGGGATCCAGAACAATGACACCCTGACACTTGGGGGTCCAGAACAATGACACCCTGACACTTGGGGATCCCAGAACAATGACACCCTGACACTTGGGGTCCCAGAACAATGACACCCTGACACTTGGGGGATCCAGAACAATGACACCCTGACACTTGGGGATCCCAGAACAATGACACCCTGACACTTGGGGGTCCAGAACAATGACACCCTGACACTTGGGGATCCCAGAACAATGACACCCTGACACTTGGGGGTCCAGAACAATGACACCCTGACACTTGGGGGTCCAGAACAATGACACCCTGACACTTGGGGTCCCAAAACAATGACACACTGACACTTGGGGGTCCAGAACAATGACACCCTGACACTTGGGGGTCCCAGAACAATGACACCCTGACACTTGGGGGTCCCAGGACAATGACACCCTGACACCTGGGGGTCCCAGAACAATGACACCCTGACACTTGGGGGTCCAGAACAATGACACCCTGACACCTGGGGGTCCCAGAACAATGACACCCTGACACTTGGGGATCCCAGAACAATGACACCCTGACACTTGGGGGATCCAGAACAATGACACCCTGACACTTGGGGATCCCAGAACAATGACACCCTGACACTTGGGGGTCCTGGAACAATGACACACTGACACTTGGGGGATCCAGAACAATGACACCCTGACACTTGGGGGATCCAGAACAATGACACCCTGACACTTGGGGGGTCCAGAACAATGACACCCTGACACTTGGGGGGTCCAAAACAATGACACCCTGACACTTGGGGGTCCAGAACAATGACACCCTGACACTTGGGGATCCCAGAACAATGACACACTGACACTTGGGGTCCCAGAACAATGACACCCTGACACTTGGGGATCCCAGAACAATGACACCCTGACACTTGGGGGTCCAGAACAATGACACCCTGACACTTGGGGTCCAGAACAATGACACCCTGACACTTGGGGGTCCAGAACAATGACACCCTGACACTTGGGGGTCCCAGAACAATGACACCCTGACACTTAGGGGTCCCAGAACAATGACACCCTGACACTTGGGGATCCCAGAACAATGACAACCTGACACTTGGGGGTCCCAGAACAATGACAACCTGACACTTGGGGGTCCAGAACAATGACAACCTGACACTTGGGGGCCCCAGAACAATGACACCCTGACACTTGGGGGTCCCAGAACAATGACAACCTGACACTTGGGGGCCCCAGAACAATGACACCCTGACACTTGGGGGTCCCAGAACAATGACAACCTGACACTTGGGGGTCCCAGAACAATGACAACCTGACACTTGGAGGATCCAGAACAATGACACCCTGACACTTGGGGGTCCCAGAACAATGACACCCTGACACTTGGGGATCCCAGAACAATGACAACCTGACACTTGGGGGTCCCAGAACAATGACAACCTGACACTTGGGGGTCCAGAACAATGACACTTGGGGGTCCCAGAACAATGACACCCTGACACTTGGGGGTCCCAGAACAATGACACCTTGACACCTGGGGGTCCCAGAACAATGACACCCTGACACTTGGGGGTCCAGAACAATGACACCCTGACACCTGGGGGTCCCAGAACAATGACACCCTGACACTTGGGGATCCCAGAACAATGACAACCTGACACTTGGGGGTCCCAGAACAATGACAACCTGACACTTGGGGGTCCAGAACAATGACAACCTGACACTTGGGGGCCCCAGAACAATGACACCCTGACACTTGGGGGTCCCAGAACAATGACAACCTGACACTTGGGGGCCCCAGAACAATGACACCCTGACACTTGGGGGTCCCAGAACAATGACAACCTGACACTTGGGGGTCCCAGAACAATGACAACCTGACACTTGGAGGATCCAGAACAATGACACCCTGACACTTGGGGGTCCCAGAACAATGACACCCTGACACTTGGGGATCCCAGAACAATGACAACCTGACACTTGGGGGTCCCAGAACAATGACAACCTGACACTTGGGGGTCCAGAACAATGACACTTGGGGGTCCCAGAACAATGACACCCTGACACTTGGGGGTCCCAGAACAATGACACCTTGACACCTGGGGGTCCCAGAACAATGACACCCTGACACTTGGGGGTCCCAGAACAATGACACCCTGACACTTGGGGGTCCCAGAACAATGACACCCTGACACCTGGGGGTCCCAGAACAATGACACCCTGACAGTTGGGGGATCTAGAACAATGACACCCTGACACTTGGGGATCCAGAAAAATGGCACACTGACACTTGGGGGATCCAGAACAATGACACCCTGACACTTGGGGGTCCCAGAACAATGACAACCTGACACTTGGAGGATCCAGAACAATGACACCCTGACACTTGGGGGTCCAGAACAATGACACCCTGACACTTGGGGGTCCCAGAACAATGACACCCTGACACTTGGGGTCCCAGAACAATGACACACTGATACTTGGGGGTCCAGAACAATGACACCCTGAAACTTGGGGGTCCCAGAACAATGACACCCTGACACTTGGGGGTCCAGAACAATGACACACTGACACTTGGGGGTCCAGAACAATGACACCAAGAAACTTGGGGGGTCCCAGAACAATGACACCCTGACACTTGGGGGTCCCAGAACAATGACAACCTGACACCTGGTGGTCCCAGAACAATGACACCCTGATACTTGGGGGTCCCAGAACAATGACACCCTGACACCTGGGGGATCCATAACAATGACAACCTGACACCTGGGGGTCCCAGAACAATGACACCCTGACACTTGGGGCTCCCAGAACAATGACACCCTGACACCTGGGGGTCCCAGAACAATGACACCCTGACAGTTGGGGGATCCAGAACAATGGCACACTGACACTTGGGGGTCCCAGAACAATGACACCCTGACACTTGGGGGTCCAGAAAAATGGCACACTGACACTTGAGGGATCCAGAACAATGACACCCTGACACTTGGGTCTCCCAGAACAATGACACCCTCACACTTGGGGGTCCAGAACAATGACACCCTGACACTTGGGGGTCCAGAACAATGACACCCTGACACTTGGGGGATCCAGAACAATGACACCCTGACACTTGGGGGATCCAGAACAATGACACCCTGACACCTGGGGGTCCCAGAACAATGACACCCTGACACTTGGGGATCCCAGAACAATGACACCCTGACACTTGGAGGATCCAGAACAATGACACCCTGACACTTGGGGGATCCAGAACAATGACACCCTGACACCTGGAGGTCCCAGAACAATGACACCCTGACACTTGGGGGTCCCAGAACAATGACACCCTGACACTTGGGGGTCCCAGAACAATGACACCCTGACACTTGGGGATCCCAGAACAATGACAACCTGACACTTGGGGGTCCAGAACAATGACACCCTGACACTTAGGGGTACAGAACAATGACACCCTGACACTTGGGGGTCCCAGAACAATGACACCCTGACACCTGGGGGTCCCAGAACCATGACACCCTGCCACTTGGGGGATCCAGAACAATGACACCCTGACACTTGGGGGATCCAGAACAATGACACCCTGACACTTGGGGGCCCCAGAACAATGACACCCTGCCACTTGGGGGATCCAGAACAATGACACCCTGACACTTGGGGGTCCCAGAACAATGACACCCTGACACTTGGGGGATCCAGAACAATGACACCCTGACACTTGGGGGATCCAGAACAATGACACCCTGACACTTGGGGGATCCAGAACAATGACACCCTGACACTTGGGGGTCCCAGAACAATGACACCCTGACACCTGGGGGTCCCAGAACAATGACACCCTGCCACTTGGGGGATCCAGAACAATGACACCCTGACACTTGGGGGTCCCAGAACAATGACACCCTGACACTTGGGGGATCCAGAACAATGACACCCTGACACTTGGGGGATCCAGAACAATGACACCCTGACACTAGAGGGTCCAGAACAATGACACCCTGACACTTGGGGATCCCAGAACAATGACACCCTGACACTTGGGAGTTCCAGAACAATGACACCCTGACACTTGGGGGATCCAGAACAATGACACCCTGACACTTGGGGATCCCAGAACAATGACACCCTGACAATTGGGGATCCCAGAACAATGACACCCTGACACTTGGGGGATCCAGAACAATGACACCCTGACACTTGGGGGACCCAGAACAATGACACCCTGACACTTGGGGGTCCCAGAACAATGACACCCTGACACTTGGGGGATCCAGAACAATGACACCCTGACACTTGGGGGTCCCAGAACAATGACACCCTGACATTTGGGGATCCAGAACAAGGACACCCTGACACTTGGGGATCCCAGAACAAGGACACCCTGACACTTGGGGGTCCCAGAACAATGACACCCTGACACTTGGGGGATCCAGAACAATGACACCCTGACACTTGGGGGATCCAGAACAATGACACCCTGACACTTGGGGGATCCAGAACAATGACACCCTGACACTTGGGGGATCCAGAACAATGACACCCTGACACTTGGGGGATCCCAGAAAATTGACACCCTGATACTTGGGGGTCCCAGAACAATGACACACTGACACTTGGGGGATCCAGAACAATGACACCCTGACACTTCGGGATCCCAGATCAATGATACCCTGACACTTGGGGGTCCAGAACAATGACACCCTGACACTTGGGGATCCCAGAACAATGACACACTGACACTTGGGGTCCCAGAACAATGACACCCTGACACCTGGGGGTCCCAGAACAATGACACCCTGACACTTGGGGTCCAGAACAATGACACCCTGACACCTGGGGGTCCCAGAACAATGACACCCTGACACTTGGGGATCCCAGAACAATGACACCCTGACACTTGGGGGATCCAGAACAATGACACCCTGACACTTGGGGGATCCAGAACAATGACACCCTGACACTTGGGGGTCCAGAACAATGACACCCTGACACTTGGGGATCCCAGAACAATGACACCCTGACACTTGGGGTCCCAGAACAATGACACCCTGACACTTGGGGATCCCAGAACAATGACACCCTGACACTTGGGGGTCCAGAACAATGACACCCTGACACTTGGGGGTCCCAGAACAATGACACCCTGACACTTGGGGGTCCAGGACAATGACACCCTGACACTAGGGGGTCCAGAACAATGACACCCTGACACCTGGGGGTGCCAGAACAATGACACCCTGACACTTGGGGATCACAGAACAATGACAACCTGACACTTGGGGGTCCCAGAACAATGACAACCTGACACTTGGGGTCCAGAACAATGACAACCTGACACTTGGGGGCCCCAGAACAATGACAACCTGACACTTGGGGATCCCAGAACAATGACACACTGACACTTGGGGTCCCAGAACAATGACACCCTGACACCTGGGGGTCCCAGAACAATGACACCCTGACACTTGGGGTCCAGAACAATGACACCCTGACACCTGGGGGTCCCAGAACAATGACACCCTGACACTTGGGGATCCCAGAACAATGACACCCTGACACTTGGGGGATCCAGAACAATGACACCCTGACACTTGGGGGATCCAGAACAATGACACCCTGACACTTGGGGGTCCAGAACAATGACACCCTGACACTTAGGGGTCCCAGAACAATGACACCCTGACACCTGGGGGTCCCAGAACAATGACACCCTGACACTTGGGGGTCCAGAACAATGACACCCTGACACCTGGGGGTCCCAGAACATTGACACCCTGACACTTGGGGATCCCAGAACAATGACAACCTGACACTTGGGGGTCCCAGAACAATGACAACCTGACACTTGGGGGTCCAGAACAATGACAACCTGACACTTGGGGGCCCCAGAACAATGACACCCTGACACTTGAGGTTCCCAGAACAATGACAACCTGACACTTGGGGGCCCCAGAACAATGACACCCTGACACTTGGGGGTCCCAGAACAATGACAACCTGACACTTGGGGGTCCCAGAACAATGACAACCTGACACTTGGAGGATCCAGAACAATGACACCCTGACACTTGGGGGTCCCAGAACAATGACACCCTGACACTTGGGGATCCCAGAACAATGACAACCTGACACTTGGGGGTCCCAGAACAATGACAACCTGACACTTGGGGGTCCAGAACAATGACACTTGGGGGTCCCAGAACAATGACACCCTGACACTTGGGGGTCCCAGAACAATGACACCTTGACACCTGGGGGTCCCAGAACAATGACACCCTGACACTTGGGGGTCCCAGAACAATGACACCCTGACACTTGGGGGTCCCAGAACAATGACACCCTGACACCTGGGGGTCCCAGAACAATGACACCCTGACAGTTGGGGGATCTAGAACAATGACACCCTGACACTTGGGGATCCAGAAAAATGGCACACTGACACTTGGGGGATCCAGAACAATGACACCCTGACACTTGGGGGTCCCAGAACAATGACAACCTGACACTTGGAGGATCCAGAACAATGACACCCTGACACTTGGGGGTCCAGAACAATGACACCCTGACACTTGGGGGTCCCAGAACAATGACACCCTGACACTTGGGGTCCCAGAACAATGACACACTGACACTTGGGGGTCCAGAACAATGACACCCTGAAACTTGGGGGTCCCAGAACAATGACACCCTGACACTTGGGGGTCCAGAACAATGACACACTGACACTTGGGGGTCCAGAACAATGACACCAAGAAACTTGGGGGGTCCCAGGACAATGACACCCTGACACTTGGGGGTCCCAGAACAATGACACCCTGACACCTGGTGGTCCCAGAACAATGACACCCTGATACTTGGGGGTCCCAGAACAATGACACCCTGACACCTGGGGGATCCATAACAATGACAACCTGACACCTGGGGGTCCCAGAACAATGACACCCTGACACTTGGGGCTCCCAGAACAATGACACCCTGACACCTGGGGGTCCCAGAACAATGACACCCTGACAGTTGGGGGATCCAGAACAATGGCACACTGACACTTGGGGGTCCCAGAACAATGACACCCTGACACTTGGGGGTCCAGAAAAATGGCACACTGACACTTGAGGGATCCAGAACAATGACACCCTGACACTTGGGTCTCCCAGAACAATGACACCCTCACACTTGGGGGTCCAGAACAATGACACCCTGACACTTGGGGGTCCAGAACAATGACACCCTGACACTTGGGGGATCCAGAACAATGACACCCTGACACTTGGGGGATCCAGAACAATGACACCCTGACACCTGGGGGTCCCAGAACAATGACACCCTGACACTTGGGGATCCCAGAACAATGACACCCTGACACTTGGAGGATCCAGAACAATGACACCCTGACACTTGGGGGATCCAGAACAATGACACCCTGACACCTGGAGGTCCCAGAACAATGACACCCTGACAATTGGGGGTCCCAGAACAATGACACCCTGACACTTGGGGGTCCCAGAACAATGACACCCTGACACTTGGGGATCCCAGAACAATGACAACCTGACACTTGGGGGTCCAGAACAATGACACCCTGACACTTAGGGGTACAGAACAATGACACCCTGACACTTGGGGGTCCCAGAACAATGACACCCTGACACCTGGGGGTCCCAGAACCATGACACCCTGCCACTTGGGGGATCCAGAACAATGACACCCTGACACTTGGGGGATCCAGAACAATGACACCCTGACACTTGGGGGCCCCAGAACAATGACACCCTGACACTTGGGGGATCCAGAACAATGACACCCTGACACTTGGGGGTCCCAGAACAATGACACCCTGACACTTGGGGGATCCAGAACAATGACACCCTGACACTTGGGGGATCCAGAACAATGACACCCTGACACTTGGGGGATCCAGAACAATGACACCCTGACACTTAAGGGTCCCAGAACAATGACACCCTGACACCTGGGGGTCCCAGAACAATGACACCCTGCCACTTGGGGGATCCAGAACAATGACACCCTGACACTTGGGGGTCCCAGAACAATGACACCCTGACACTTGGGGGATCCAGAACAATGACACCCTGACACTTGGGGGATCCAGAACAATGACACCCTGACACTAGAGGGTCCAGAACAATGACACCCTGACACTTGGGGATCCCAGAACAATGACACCCTGACACTTGGGAGTTCCAGAACAATGACACCCTGACACTTGGGGGATCCAGAACAATGACACCCTGACACTTGGGGATCCCAGAACAATGACACCCTGACAATTGGGGATCCCAGAACAATGACACCCTGACACTTGGGGGATCCAGAACAATGACACCCTGACACTTGGGGGACCCAGAACAATGACACCCTGACACTTGGGGGTCCCAGAACAATGACACCCTGACACTTGGGGGATCCAGAACAATGACACCCTGACACTTGGGGGTCCCAGAACAATGACACCCTGACATTTGGGGATCCAGAACAAGGACACCCTGACACTTGGGGATCCCAGAACAAGGACACCCTGACACTTGGGGGTCCCATAACAATGACACCCTGACACTTGGGGGATCCAGAACAATGACACCCTGACACTTGGGGGATCCAGAACAATGACACCCTGACACTTGGGGGATCCAGAACAATGACACCCTGACACTTGGGGGATCCAGAACAATGACACCCTGACACTTGGGGGATCCCAGAAAATTGACACCCTGATACTTGGGGGTCCCAGAACAATGACACACTGACACTTGGGGGATCCAGAACAATGACACCCTGACACTTCGGGATCCCAGATCAATGACACCCTGACACTTGGGGGTCCAGAACAATGACACCCTGACACTTGGGGATCCCAGAACAATGACACACTGACACTTGGGGTCCCAGAACAATGACACCCTGACACCTGGGGGTCCCAGAACAATGACACCCTGACACTTGGGGTCCAGAACAATGACACCCTGACACCTGGGGGTCCCAGAACAATGACACCCTGACACTTGGGGATCCCAGAACAATGACACCCTGACACTTGGGGGATCCAGAACAATGACACCCTGACACTTGGGGGATCCAGAACAATGACACCCTGACACTTGGGGGTCCAGAACAATGACACCCTGACACTTGGGGATCCCAGAACAATGACACCCTGACACTTGGGGTCCCAGAACAATGACACCCTGACACTTGGGGATCCCAGAACAATGACACCCTGACACTTGGGGGTCCAGAACAATGACACCCTGACACTTGGGGGTCCCAGAACAATGACACCCTGACACTTGGGGGTCCAGGACAATGACACCCTGACACTAGGGGGTCCAGAACAATGACACCCTGACACCTGGGGGTGCCAGAACAATGACACCCTGACACTTGGGGATCACAGAACAATGACAACCTGACACTTGGGGGTCCCAGAACAATGACAACCTGACACTTGGGGTCCAGAACAATGACAACCTGACACTTGGGGGCCCCAGAACAATGACAACCTGACACTTGGGGATCCCAGAACAATGACACACTGACACTTGGGGTCCCAGAACAATGACACCCTGACACCTGGGGGTCCCAGAACAATGACACCCTGACACTTGGGGTCCAGAACAATGACACCCTGACACCTGGGGGTCCCAGAACAATGACACCCTGACACTTGGGGATCCCAGAACAATGACACCCTGACACTTGGGGGATCCAGAACAATGACACCCTGACACTTGGGGGATCCAGAACAATGACACCCTGACACTTGGGGGTCCAGAACAATGACACCCTGACACTTGGGGATCCCAGAACAATGACACCCTGACACTTGGGGTCCCAGAACAATGACACCCTGACACTTGGGGGATCCAGAACAATGACACCCTGACACTTGGGGATCCCAGAACAATGACACCCTGACACTTGGGGGTCCAGAACAATGACACCCTGACACTTGGGGATCCCAGAACAATGACACCCTGACACTTGGGGGTCCAGAACAATGACACCCTGACACTTGGGGGTCCAGAACAATGACACCCTGACACTTGGGGTCCCAAAACAATGACACACTGACACTTGGGGGTCCAGAACAATGACACCCTGACACTTGGGGGTCCCAGAACAATGACACCCTGACACTTGGGGGTCCCAGGACAATGACACCCTGACACCTGGGGGTCCCAGAACAATGACACCCTGACACTTGGGGGTCCAGAACAATGACACCCTGACACCTGGGGGTCCCAGAACAATGACACCCTGACACTTGGGGATCCCAGAACAATGACACCCTGACACTTGGGGGATCCAGAACAATGACACCCTGACACTTGGGGATCCCAGAACAATGACACCCTGACACTTGGGGGTCCTGGAACAATGACACACTGACACTTGGGGGATCCAGAACAATGACACCCTGACACTTGGGGGATCCAGAACAATGACACCCTGACAGTTGGGGGATCTAGAACAATGACACCCTGACACTTGGGGATCCAGAAAAATGGCACACTGACACTTGGGGGATCCAGAACAATGACACCCTGACACTTGGGGGTCCCAGAACAATGACAACCTGACACTTGGAGGATCCAGAACAATGACACCCTGACACTTGGGGGTCCAGAACAATGACACCCTGACACTTGGGGGTCCCAGAACAATGACACCCTGACACTTGGGGTCCCAGAACAATGACACACTGACACTTGGGGGTCCAGAACAATGACACCCTGAAACTTGGGGGTCCCAGAACAATGACACCCTGACACTTGGGGGTCCAGAACAATGACACACTGACACTTGGGGGTCCAGAACAATGACACCAAGAAACTTGGGGGGTCCCAGGACAATGACACCCTGACACTTGGGGGTCCCAGAACAATGACACCCTGACACCTGGTGGTCCCAGAACAATGACACCCTGATACTTGGGGGTCCCAGAACAATGACACCCTGACACCTGGGGGATCCATAACAATGACAACCTGACACCTGGGGGTCCCAGAACAATGACACCCTGACACTTGGGGCTCCCAGAACAATGACACCCTGACACCTGGGGGTCCCAGAACAATGACACCCTGACAGTTGGGGGATCCAGAACAATGGCACACTGACACTTGGGGGTCCCAGAACAATGACACCCTGACACTTGGGGGTCCAGAAAAATGGCACACTGACACTTGAGGGATCCAGAACAATGACACCCTGACACTTGGGTCTCCCAGAACAATGACACCCTCACACTTGGGGGTCCAGAACAATGACACCCTGACACTTGGGGGTCCAGAACAATGACACCCTGACACTTGGGGGTCCCAGAACAATGACACCCTGACACTTGGGGATCCCAGAACAATGACACCCTGACACTTGGAGGATCCAGAACAATGACACCCTGACACTTGGGGGATCCAGAACAATGACACCCTGACACCTGGAGGTCCCAGAACAATGACACCCTGACACTTGGGGGTCCCAGAACAATGACACCCTGACACTTGGGGGTCCCAGAACAATGACACCCTGACACTTGGGGATCCCAGAACAATGACAACCTGACACTTGGGGGTCCAGAACAATGACACCCTGACACTTAGGGGTACAGAACAATGACACCCTGACACTTGGGGGTCCCAGAACAATGACACCCTGACACCTGGGGGTCCCAGAACCATGACACCCTGCCACTTGGGGGATCCAGAACAATGACACCCTGACACTTGGGGGATCCAGAACAATGACACCCTGACACTTGGGGGCCCCAGAACAATGACACCCTGCCACTTGGGGGATTCAGAACAATGACACCCTGACACTTGGGGGTCCCAGAACAATGACACCCTGACACTTGGGGGATCCAGAACAATGACACCCTGACACTTGGGGGATCCAGAACAATGACACCCTGACACTTGGGGGATCCAGAACAATGACACCCTGACACTTAAGGGTCCCAGAACAATGACACCCTGACACCTGGGGGTCCCAGAACAATGACACCCTGCCACTTGGGGGATCCAGAACAATGACACCCTGACACTTGGGGGTCCCAGAACAATGACACCCTGACACTTGGGGGATCCAGAACAATGACACCCTGACACTTGGGGGATCCAGAACAATGACACCCTGACACTAGAGGGTCCAGAACAATGACACCCTGACACTTGGGGATCCCAGAACAATGACACCCTGACACTTGGGAGTTCCAGAACAATGACACCCTGACACTTGGGGGATCCAGAACAATGACACCCTGACACTTGGGGATCCCAGAACAATGACACCCTGACAATTGGGGATCCCAGAACAATGACACCCTGACACTTGGGGGATCCAGAACAATGACACCCTGACACTTGGGGGACCCAGAACAATGACACCCTGACACTTGGGGGTCCCAGAACAATGACACCCTGACACTTGGGGGATCCAGAACAATGACACCCTGACACTTGGGGGTCCCAGAACAATGACACCCTGACATTTGGGGATCCAGAACAAGGACACCCTGACACTTGGGGATCCCAGAACAAGGACACCCTGACACTTGGGGGTCCCAGAACAATGACACCCTGACACTTGGGGGATCCAGAACAATGACACCCTGACACTTGGGGGATCCAGAACAATGACACCCTGACACTTGGGGGATCCAGAACAATGACACCCTGACACTTGGGGGATCCAGAACAATGACACCCTGACACTTGGGGGATCCCAGAAAATTGACACCCTGATACTTGGGGGTCCCAGAACAATGACACACTGACACTTGGGGGATCCAGAACAATGACACCCTGACACTTCGGGATCCCAGATCAATGACACCCTGACACTTGGGGGTCCAGAACAATGACACCCTGACACTTGGGGATCCCAGAACAATGACACACTGACACTTGGGGTCCCAGAACAATGACACCCTGACACCTGGGGGTCCCAGAACAATGACACCCTGACACTTGGGGTCCAGAACAATGACACCCTGACACCTGGGGGTCCCAGAACAATGACACCCTGACACTTGGGGATCCCAGAACAATGACACCCTGACACTTGGGGGATCCAGAACAATGACACCCTGACACTTGGGGGATCCAGAACAATGACACCCTGACACTTGGGGGTCCAGAACAATGACACCCTGACACTTGGGGATCCCAGAACAATGACACCCTGACACTTGGGGTCCCAGAACAATGACACCCTGACACTTGGGGATCCCAGAACAATGACACCCTGACACTTGGGGGTCCAGAACAATGACACCCTGACACTTGGGGGTCCCAGAACAATGACACCCTGACACTTGGGGGTCCAGGACAATGACACCCTGACACTAGGGGGTCCAGAACAATGACACCCTGACACCTGGGGGTGCCAGAACAATGACACCCTGACACTTGGGGATCACAGAACAATGACAACCTGACACTTGGGGGTCCCAGAACAATGACAACCTGACACTTGGGGTCCAGAACAATGACAACCTGACACTTGGGGGCCCCAGAACAATGACAACCTGACACTTGGGGATCCCAGAACAATGACACACTGACACTTGGGGTCCCAGAACAATGACACCCTGACACCTGGGGGTCCCAGAACAATGACACCCTGACACTTGGGGTCCAGAACAATGACACCCTGACACCTGGGGGTCCCAGAACAATGACACCCTGACACTTGGGGATCCCAGAACAATGACACCCTGACACTTGGGGGATCCAGAACAATGACACCCTGACACTTGGGGGATCCAGAACAATGACACCCTGACACTTGGGGGTCCAGAACAATGACACCCTGACACTTGGGGATCCCAGAACAATGACACCCTGACACTTGGGGTCCCAGAACAATGACACCCTGACACTTGGGGGATCCAGAACAATGACACCCTGACACTTGGGGATCCCAGAACAATGACACCCTGACACTTGGGGGTCCAGAACAATGACACCCTGACACTTGGGGATCCCAGAACAATGACACCCTGACACTTGGGGGTCCAGAACAATGACACCCTGACACTTGGGGGTCCAGAACAATGACACCCTGACACTTGGGGTCCCAAAACAATGACACACTGACACTTGGGGGTCCAGAACAATGACACCCTGACACTTGGGGGTCCCAGAACAATGACACCCTGACACTTGGGGGTCCCAGGACAATGACACCCTGACACCTGGGGGTCCCAGAACAATGACACCCTGACACTTGGGGGTCCAGAACAATGACACCCTGACACCTGGGGGTCCCAGAACAATGACACCCTGACACTTGGGGATCCCAGAACAATGACACCCTGACACTTGGGGGATCCAGAACAATGACACCCTGACACTTGGGGATCCCAGAACAATGACACCCTGACACTTGGGGGTCCTGGAACAATGACACACTGACACTTGGGGGATCCAGAACAATGACACCCTGACACTTGGGGGATCCAGAACAATGACACCCTGACACTTGGGGGGTCCAGAACAATGACACCCTGACACTTGGGGGGTCCAAAACAATGACACCCTGACACTTGGGGGTCCAGAACAATGACACCCTGACACTTGGGGATCCCAGAACAATGACACACTGACACTTGGGGTCCCAGAACAATGACACCCTGACACTTGGGGATCCCAGAACAATGACACCCTGACACTTGGGGGTCCAGAACAATGACACCCTGACACTTGGGGTCCAGAACAATGACACCCTGACACTTGGGGGTCCAGAACAATGACACCCTGACACTTGGGGGTCCCAGAACAATGACACCCTGACACTTAGGGGTCCCAGAACAATGACACCCTGACACTTGGGGATCCCAGAACAATGACAACCTGACACTTGGGGGTCCCAGAACAATGACAACCTGACACTTGGGGGTCCAGAACAATGACAACCTGACACTTGGGGGCCCCAGAACAATGACACCCTGACACTTGGGGGTCCCAGAACAATGACAACCTGACACTTGGGGGCCCCAGAACAATGACACCCTGACACTTGGGGGTCCCAGAACAATGACAACCTGACACTTGGGGGTCCCAGAACAATGACAACCTGACACTTGGAGGATCCAGAACAATGACACCCTGACACTTGGGGGTCCCAGAACAATGACACCCTGACACTTGGGGATCCCAGAACAATGACAACCTGACACTTGGGGGTCCCAGAACAATGACAACCTGACACTTGGGGGTCCAGAACAATGACACTTGGGGGTCCCAGAACAATGACACCCTGACACTTGGGGGTCCCAGAACAATGACACCTTGACACCTGGGGGTCCCAGAACAATGACACCCTGACACTTGGGGGTCCAGAACAATGACACCCTGACACCTGGGGGTCCCAGAACAATGACACCCTGACACTTGGGGATCCCAGAACAATGACAACCTGACACTTGGGGGTCCCAGAACAATGACAACCTGACACTTGGGGGTCCAGAACAATGACAACCTGACACTTGGGGGCCCCAGAACAATGACACCCTGACACTTGGGGGTCCCAGAACAATGACAACCTGACACTTGGGGGCCCCAGAACAATGACACCCTGACACTTGGGGGTCCCAGAACAATGACAACCTGACACTTGGGGGTCCCAGAACAATGACAACCTGACACTTGGAGGATCCAGAACAATGACACCCTGACACTTGGGGGTCCCAGAACAATGACACCCTGACACTTGGGGATCCCAGAACAATGACAACCTGACACTTGGGGGTCCCAGAACAATGACAACCTGACACTTGGGGGTCCAGAACAATGACACTTGGGGGTCCCAGAACAATGACACCCTGACACTTGGGGGTCCCAGAACAATGACACCTTGACACCTGGGGGTCCCAGAACAATGACACCCTGACACTTGGGGGTCCCAGAACAATGACACCCTGACACTTGGGGGTCCCAGAACAATGACACCCTGACACCTGGGGGTCCCAGAACAATGACACCCTGACAGTTGGGGGATCTAGAACAATGACACCCTGACACTTGGGGATCCAGAAAAATGGCACACTGACACTTGGGGGATCCAGAACAATGACACCCTGACACTTGGGGGTCCCAGAACAATGACAACCTGACACTTGGAGGATCCAGAACAATGACACCCTGACACTTGGGGGTCCAGAACAATGACACCCTGACACTTGGGGGTCCCAGAACAATGACACCCTGACACTTGGGGTCCCAGAACAATGACACACTGATACTTGGGGGTCCAGAACAATGACACCCTGAAACTTGGGGGTCCCAGAACAATGACACCCTGACACTTGGGGGTCCAGAACAATGACACACTGACACTTGGGGGTCCAGAACAATGACACCAAGAAACTTGGGGGGTCCCAGAACAATGACACCCTGACACTTGGGGGTCCCAGAACAATGACAACCTGACACCTGGTGGTCCCAGAACAATGACACCCTGATACTTGGGGGTCCCAGAACAATGACACCCTGACACCTGGGGGATCCATAACAATGACAACCTGACACCTGGGGGTCCCAGAACAATGACACCCTGACACTTGGGGCTCCCAGAACAATGACACCCTGACACCTGGGGGTCCCAGAACAATGACACCCTGACAGTTGGGGGATCCAGAACAATGGCACACTGACACTTGGGGGTCCCAGAACAATGACACCCTGACACTTGGGGGTCCAGAAAAATGGCACACTGACACTTGAGGGATCCAGAACAATGACACCCTGACACTTGGGTCTCCCAGAACAATGACACCCTCACACTTGGGGGTCCAGAACAATGACACCCTGACACTTGGGGGTCCAGAACAATGACACCCTGACACTTGGGGGATCCAGAACAATGACACCCTGACACTTGGGGGATCCAGAACAATGACACCCTGACACCTGGGGGTCCCAGAACAATGACACCCTGACACTTGGGGATCCCAGAACAATGACACCCTGACACTTGGAGGATCCAGAACAATGACACCCTGACACTTGGGGGATCCAGAACAATGACACCCTGACACCTGGAGGTCCCAGAACAATGACACCCTGACACTTGGGGGTCCCAGAACAATGACACCCTGACACTTGGGGGTCCCAGAACAATGACACCCTGACACTTGGGGATCCCAGAACAATGACAACCTGACACTTGGGGGTCCAGAACAATGACACCCTGACACTTAGGGGTACAGAACAATGACACCCTGACACTTGGGGGTCCCAGAACAATGACACCCTGACACCTGGGGGTCCCAGAACCATGACACCCTGCCACTTGGGGGATCCAGAACAATGACACCCTGACACTTGGGGGATCCAGAACAATGACACCCTGACACTTGGGGGCCCCAGAACAATGACACCCTGCCACTTGGGGGATCCAGAACAATGACACCCTGACACTTGGGGGTCCCAGAACAATGACACCCTGACACTTGGGGGATCCAGAACAATGACACCCTGACACTTGGGGGATCCAGAACAATGACACCCTGACACTTGGGGGATCCAGAACAATGACACCCTGACACTTGGGGGTCCCAGAACAATGACACCCTGACACCTGGGGGTCCCAGAACAATGACACCCTGCCACTTGGGGGATCCAGAACAATGACACCCTGACACTTGGGGGTCCCAGAACAATGACACCCTGACACTTGGGGGATCCAGAACAATGACACCCTGACACTTGGGGGATCCAGAACAATGACACCCTGACACTAGAGGGTCCAGAACAATGACACCCTGACACTTGGGGATCCCAGAACAATGACACCCTGACACTTGGGAGTTCCAGAACAATGACACCCTGACACTTGGGGGATCCAGAACAATGACACCCTGACACTTGGGGATCCCAGAACAATGACACCCTGACAATTGGGGATCCCAGAACAATGACACCCTGACACTTGGGGGATCCAGAACAATGACACCCTGACACTTGGGGGACCCAGAACAATGACACCCTGACACTTGGGGGTCCCAGAACAATGACACCCTGACACTTGGGGGATCCAGAACAATGACACCCTGACACTTGGGGGTCCCAGAACAATGACACCCTGACATTTGGGGATCCAGAACAAGGACACCCTGACACTTGGGGATCCCAGAACAAGGACACCCTGACACTTGGGGGTCCCAGAACAATGACACCCTGACACTTGGGGGATCCAGAACAATGACACCCTGACACTTGGGGGATCCAGAACAATGACACCCTGACACTTGGGGGATCCAGAACAATGACACCCTGACACTTGGGGGATCCAGAACAATGACACCCTGACACTTGGGGGATCCCAGAAAATTGACACCCTGATACTTGGGGGTCCCAGAACAATGACACACTGACACTTGGGGGATCCAGAACAATGACACCCTGACACTTCGGGATCCCAGATCAATGATACCCTGACACTTGGGGGTCCAGAACAATGACACCCTGACACTTGGGGATCCCAGAACAATGACACACTGACACTTGGGGTCCCAGAACAATGACACCCTGACACCTGGGGGTCCCAGAACAATGACACCCTGACACTTGGGGTCCAGAACAATGACACCCTGACACCTGGGGGTCCCAGAACAATGACACCCTGACACTTGGGGATCCCAGAACAATGACACCCTGACACTTGGGGGATCCAGAACAATGACACCCTGACACTTGGGGGATCCAGAACAATGACACCCTGACACTTGGGGGTCCAGAACAATGACACCCTGACACTTGGGGATCCCAGAACAATGACACCCTGACACTTGGGGTCCCAGAACAATGACACCCTGACACTTGGGGATCCCAGAACAATGACACCCTGACACTTGGGGGTCCAGAACAATGACACCCTGACACTTGGGGGTCCCAGAACAATGACACCCTGACACTTGGGGGTCCAGGACAATGACACCCTGACACTAGGGGGTCCAGAACAATGACACCCTGACACCTGGGGGTGCCAGAACAATGACACCCTGACACTTGGGGATCACAGAACAATGACAACCTGACACTTGGGGGTCCCAGAACAATGACAACCTGACACTTGGGGTCCAGAACAATGACAACCTGACACTTGGGGGCCCCAGAACAATGACAACCTGACACTTGGGGATCCCAGAACAATGACACACTGACACTTGGGGTCCCAGAACAATGACACCCTGACACCTGGGGGTCCCAGAACAATGACACCCTGACACTTGGGGTCCAGAACAATGACACCCTGACACCTGGGGGTCCCAGAACAATGACACCCTGACACTTGGGGATCCCAGAACAATGACACCCTGACACTTGGGGGATCCAGAACAATGACACCCTGACACTTGGGGGATCCAGAACAATGACACCCTGACACTTGGGGGTCCAGAACAATGACACCCTGACACTTGGGGATCCCAGAACAATGACACCCTGACACTTGGGGTCCCAGAACAATGACACCCTGACACTTGGGGGATCCAGAACAATGACACCCTGACACTTGGGGATCCCAGAACAATGACACCCTGACACTTGGGGGTCCAGAACAATGACACCCTGACACTTGGGGATCCCAGAACAATGACACCCTGACACTTGGGGGTCCAGAACAATGACACCCTGACACTTGGGGGTCCAGAACAATGACACCCTGACACTTGGGGGTCCCAGAACAATGACACCCTGACACTTAGGGGTCCCAGAACAATGACACCCTGACACCTGGGGGTCCCAGAACAATGACACCCTGACACTTGGGGGTCCAGAACAATGACACCCTGACACTAGGGGGTCCAGAACAATGACACCCTGACACCTGGGGGTCCCAGAACAATGACACCCTGACACTTGGGGATCCCAGAACAATGACAACCTGACACTTGGGGGTCCCAGAACAATGACAACCTGACACTTGGGGGTCCAGAACAATGACAACCTGACACTTGGGGGCCCCAGAACAATGACACCCTGACACTTGGGGGTCCCAGAACAATGACAACCTGACACTTGGGGGCCCAAAACAATGACACACTGACACTTGGGGGTCCAGAACAATGACACCCTGACACTTGGGGGTCCCAGAACAATGACACCCTGACACTTGGGGGTCCCAGGACAATGACACCCTGACACCTGGGGGTCCCAGAACAATGACACCCTGACACTTGGGGGTCCAGAACAATGACACCCTGACACCTGGGGGTCCCAGAACAATGACACCCTGACACTTGGGGATCCCAGAACAATGACACCCTGACACTTGGGGGATCCAGAACAATGACACCCTGACACTTGGGGATCCCAGAACAATGACACCCTGACACTTGGGGGTCCTGGAACAATGACACACTGACACTTGGGGGATCCAGAACAATGACACCCTGACACTTGGGGGATCCAGAACAATGACACCCTGACAGTTGGGGGATCTAGAACAATGACACCCTGACACTTGGGGATCCAGAAAAATGGCACACTGACACTTGGGGGATCCAGAACAATGACACCCTGACACTTGGGGGTCCCAGAACAATGACAACCTGACACTTGGAGGATCCAGAACAATGACACCCTGACACTTGGGGGTCCAGAACAATGACACCCTGACACTTGGGGGTCCCAGAACAATGACACCCTGACACTTGGGGTCCCAGAACAATGACACACTGACACTTGGGGGTCCAGAACAATGACACCCTGAAACTTGGGGGTCCCAGAACAATGACACCCTGACACTTGGGGGTCCAGAACAATGACACACTGACACTTGGGGGTCCAGAACAATGACACCAAGAAACTTGGGGGGTCCCAGGACAATGACACCCTGACACTTGGGGGTCCCAGAACAATGACACCCTGACACCTGGTGGTCCCAGAACAATGACACCCTGATACTTGGGGGTCCCAGAACAATGACACCCTGACACCTGGGGGATCCATAACAATGACAACCTGACACCTGGGGGTCCCAGAACAATGACACCCTGACACTTGGGGCTCCCAGAACAATGACACCCTGACACCTGGGGGTCCCAGAACAATGACACCCTGACAGTTGGGGGATCCAGAACAATGGCACACTGACACTTGGGGGTCCCAGAACAATGACACCCTGACACTTGGGGGTCCAGAAAAATGGCACACTGACACTTGAGGGATCCAGAACAATGACACCCTGACACTTGGGTCTCCCAGAACAATGACACCCTCACACTTGGGGGTCCAGAACAATGACACCCTGACACTTGGGGGTCCAGAACAATGACACCCTGACACTTGGGGGTCCCAGAACAATGACACCCTGACACTTGGGGATCCCAGAACAATGACACCCTGACACTTGGAGGATCCAGAACAATGACACCCTGACACTTGGGGGATCCAGAACAATGACACCCTGACACCTGGAGGTCCCAGAACAATGACACCCTGACACTTGGGGGTCCCAGAACAATGACACCCTGACACTTGGGGGTCCCAGAACAATGACACCCTGACACTTGGGGATCCCAGAACAATGACAACCTGACACTTGGGGGTCCAGAACAATGACACCCTGACACTTAGGGGTACAGAACAATGACACCCTGACACTTGGGGGTCCCAGAACAATGACACCCTGACACCTGGGGGTCCCAGAACCATGACACCCTGCCACTTGGGGGATCCAGAACAATGACACCCTGACACTTGGGGGATCCAGAACAATGACACCCTGACACTTGGGGGCCCCAGAACAATGACACCCTGCCACTTGGGGGATTCAGAACAATGACACCCTGACACTTGGGGGTCCCAGAACAATGACACCCTGACACTTGGGGGATCCAGAACAATGACACCCTGACACTTGGGGGATCCAGAACAATGACACCCTGACACTTGGGGGATCCAGAACAATGACACCCTGACACTTAAGGGTCCCAGAACAATGACACCCTGACACCTGGGGGTCCCAGAACAATGACACCCTGCCACTTGGGGGATCCAGAACAATGACACCCTGACACTTGGGGGTCCCAGAACAATGACACCCTGACACTTGGGGGATCCAGAACAATGACACCCTGACACTTGGGGGATCCAGAACAATGACACCCTGACACTAGAGGGTCCAGAACAATGACACCCTGACACTTGGGGATCCCAGAACAATGACACCCTGACACTTGGGAGTTCCAGAACAATGACACCCTGACACTTGGGGGATCCAGAACAATGACACCCTGACACTTGGGGATCCCAGAACAATGACACCCTGACAATTGGGGATCCCAGAACAATGACACCCTGACACTTGGGGGATCCAGAACAATGACACCCTGACACTTGGGGGACCCAGAACAATGACACCCTGACACTTGGGGGTCCCAGAACAATGACACCCTGACACTTGGGGGATCCAGAACAATGACACCCTGACACTTGGGGGTCCCAGAACAATGACACCCTGACATTTGGGGATCCAGAACAAGGACACCCTGACACTTGGGGATCCCAGAACAAGGACACCCTGACACTTGGGGGTCCCAGAACAATGACACCCTGACACTTGGGGGATCCAGAACAATGACACCCTGACACTTGGGGGATCCAGAACAATGACACCCTGACACTTGGGGGATCCAGAACAATGACACCCTGACACTTGGGGGATCCAGAACAATGACACCCTGACACTTGGGGGATCCCAGAAAATTGACACCCTGATACTTGGGGGTCCCAGAACAATGACACACTGACACTTGGGGGATCCAGAACAATGACACCCTGACACTTCGGGATCCCAGATCAATGACACCCTGACACTTGGGGGTCCAGAACAATGACACCCTGACACTTGGGGATCCCAGAACAATGACACACTGACACTTGGGGTCCCAGAACAATGACACCCTGACACCTGGGGGTCCCAGAACAATGACACCCTGACACTTGGGGTCCAGAACAATGACACCCTGACACCTGGGGGTCCCAGAACAATGACACCCTGACACTTGGGGATCCCAGAACAATGACACCCTGACACTTGGGGGATCCAGAACAATGACACCCTGACACTTGGGGGATCCAGAACAATGACACCCTGACACTTGGGGGTCCAGAACAATGACACCCTGACACTTGGGGATCCCAGAACAATGACACCCTGACACTTGGGGTCCCAGAACAATGACACCCTGACACTTGGGGATCCCAGAACAATGACACCCTGACACTTGGGGGTCCAGAACAATGACACCCTGACACTTGGGGGTCCCAGAACAATGACACCCTGACACTTGGGGGTCCAGGACAATGACACCCTGACACTAGGGGGTCCAGAACAATGACACCCTGACACCTGGGGGTGCCAGAACAATGACACCCTGACACTTGGGGATCACAGAACAATGACAACCTGACACTTGGGGGTCCCAGAACAATGACAACCTGACACTTGGGGTCCAGAACAATGACAACCTGACACTTGGGGGCCCCAGAACAATGACAACCTGACACTTGGGGATCCCAGAACAATGACACACTGACACTTGGGGTCCCAGAACAATGACACCCTGACACCTGGGGGTCCCAGAACAATGACACCCTGACACTTGGGGTCCAGAACAATGACACCCTGACACCTGGGGGTCCCAGAACAATGACACCCTGACACTTGGGGATCCCAGAACAATGACACCCTGACACTTGGGGGATCCAGAACAATGACACCCTGACACTTGGGGGATCCAGAACAATGACACCCTGACACTTGGGGGTCCAGAACAATGACACCCTGACACTTGGGGATCCCAGAACAATGACACCCTGACACTTGGGGTCCCAGAACAATGACACCCTGACACTTGGGGGATCCAGAACAATGACACCCTGACACTTGGGGATCCCAGAACAATGACACCCTGACACTTGGGGGTCCAGAACAATGACACCCTGACACTTGGGGATCCCAGAACAATGACACCCTGACACTTGGGGGTCCAGAACAATGACACCCTGACACTTGGGGGTCCAGAACAATGACACCCTGACACTTGGGGTCCCAAAACAATGACACACTGACACTTGGGGGTCCAGAACAATGACACCCTGACACTTGGGGGTCCCAGAACAATGACACCCTGACACTTGGGGGTCCCAGGACAATGACACCCTGACACCTGGGGGTCCCAGAACAATGACACCCTGACACTTGGGGGTCCAGAACAATGACACCCTGACACCTGGGGGTCCCAGAACAATGACACCCTGACACTTGGGGATCCCAGAACAATGACACCCTGACACTTGGGGGATCCAGAACAATGACACCCTGACACTTGGGGATCCCAGAACAATGACACCCTGACACTTGGGGGTCCTGGAACAATGACACACTGACACTTGGGGGATCCAGAACAATGACACCCTGACACTTGGGGGATCCAGAACAATGACACCCTGACACTTGGGGGGTCCAGAACAATGACACCCTGACACTTGGGGGGTCCAAAACAATGACACCCTGACACTTGGGGGTCCAGAACAATGACACCCTGACACTTGGGGATCCCAGAACAATGACACACTGACACTTGGGGTCCCAGAACAATGACACCCTGACACTTGGGGATCCCAGAACAATGACACCCTGACACTTGGGGGTCCAGAACAATGACACCCTGACACTTGGGGTCCAGAACAATGACACCCTGACACTTGGGGGTCCAGAACAATGACACCCTGACACTTGGGGGTCCCAGAACAATGACACCCTGACACTTAGGGGTCCCAGAACAATGACACCCTGACACTTGGGGATCCCAGAACAATGACAACCTGACACTTGGGGGTCCCAGAACAATGACAACCTGACACTTGGGGGTCCAGAACAATGACAACCTGACACTTGGGGGCCCCAGAACAATGACACCCTGACACTTGGGGGTCCCAGAACAATGACAACCTGACACTTGGGGGCCCCAGAACAATGACACCCTGACACTTGGGGGTCCCAGAACAATGACAACCTGACACTTGGGGGTCCCAGAACAATGACAACCTGACACTTGGAGGATCCAGAACAATGACACCCTGACACTTGGGGGTCCCAGAACAATGACACCCTGACACTTGGGGATCCCAGAACAATGACAACCTGACACTTGGGGGTCCCAGAACAATGACAACCTGACACTTGGGGGTCCAGAACAATGACACTTGGGGGTCCCAGAACAATGACACCCTGACACTTGGGGGTCCCAGAACAATGACACCTTGACACCTGGGGGTCCCAGAACAATGACACCCTGACACTTGGGGGTCCAGAACAATGACACCCTGACACCTGGGGGTCCCAGAACAATGACACCCTGACACTTGGGGATCCCAGAACAATGACAACCTGACACTTGGGGGTCCCAGAACAATGACAACCTGACACTTGGGGGTCCAGAACAATGACAACCTGACACTTGGGGGCCCCAGAACAATGACACCCTGACACTTGGGGGTCCCAGAACAATGACAACCTGACACTTGGGGGCCCCAGAACAATGACACCCTGACACTTGGGGGTCCCAGAACAATGACAACCTGACACTTGGGGGTCCCAGAACAATGACAACCTGACACTTAGAGGATCCAGAACAATGACACCCTGACACTTGGGGGTCCCAGAACAATGACACCCTGACACTTGGGGATCCCAGAACAATGACAACCTGACACTTGGGGGTCCGAGAACAATGACAACCTGACACTTGGGGGTCCAGAACAATGACACTTGGGGGTCCCAGAACAATGACACCCTGACACTTGGGGGTCCCAGAACAATGACACCTTGACACCTGGGGGTCCCAGAACAATGACACCCTGACACTTGGGGGTCCCAGAACAATGACACCCTGACACTTGGGGGTCCCAGAACAATGACACCCTGACACCTGGGGGTCCCAGAACAATGACACCCTGACAGTTGGGGGATCTAGAACAATGACACCCTGACACTTGGGGATCCAGAAAAATGGCACACTGACACTTGGGGGATCCAGAACAATGACACCCTGACACTTGGGGGTCCCAGAACAATGACAACCTGACACTTGGAGGATCCAGAACAATGACACCCTGACACTTGGGGGTCCAGAACAATGACACCCTGACACTTGGGGGTCCCAGAACAATGACACCCTGACACTTGGGGTCCCAGAACAATGACACACTGATACTTGGGGGTCCAGAACAATGACACCCTGAAACTTGGGGGTCCCAGAACAATGACACCCTGACACTTGGGGGTCCAGAACAATGACACACTGACACTTGGGGGTCCAGAACAATGACACCAAGAAACTTGGGGGGTCCCAGAACAATGACACCCTGACACTTGGGGGTCCCAGAACAATGACAACCTGACACCTGGTGGTCCCAGAACAATGACACCCTGATACTTGGGGGTCCCAGAACAATGACACCCTGACACCTGGGGGATCCAAAACAATGACAACCTGACACCTGGGGGTCCCAGAACAATGACACCCTGACACTTGGGGCTCCCAGAACAATGACACCCTGACACCTGGGGGTCCCAGAACAATGACACCCTGACAGTTGGGGGATCCAGAACAATGACACCCTGACACTTGGGGGTCCAGAAAAATGGCACACTGACACTTGAGGGATCCAGAACAATGACACCCTGACACTTGGGTCTCCCAGAACAATGACACCCTCACACTTGGGGGTCCAGAACAATGACACCCTGACACTTGGGGGTCCAGAACAATGACACCCTGACACTTGGGGGATCCAGAACAATGACACCCTGACACTTGGGGGATCCAGAACAATGACACCCTGACACCTGGGGGTCCCAGAACAATGACACCCTGACACTTGGGGATCCCAGAACAATGACACCCTGACACTTGGAGGATCCAGAACAATGACACCCTGACACTTGGGGGATCCAGAACAATGACACCCTGACACCTGGAGGTCCCAGAACAATGACACCCTGACACTTGGGGGTCCCAGAACAATGACACCCTGACACTTGGGGGTCCCAGAACAATGACACCCTGACACTTGGGGATCCCAGAACAATGACAACCTGACACTTGGGGGTCCAGAACAATGACACCCTGACACTTAGGGGTACAGAACAATGACACCCTGACACTTGGGGGTCCCAGAACAATGACACCCTGACACCTGGGGGTCCCAGAACCATGACACCCTGCCACTTGGGGGATCCAGAACAATGACACCCTGACACTTGGGGGATCCAGAACAATGACACCCTGACACTTGGGGGCCCCAGAACAATGACACCCTGCCACTTGGGGGATCCAGAACAATGACACCCTGACACTTGGGGGTCCCAGAACAATGACACCCTGACACTTGGGGGATCCAGAACAATGACACCCTGACACTTGGGGGATCCAGAACAATGACACCCTGACACTTGGGGGATCCAGAACAATGACACCCTGACACTTGGGGGTCCCAGAACAATGACACCCTGACACCTGGGGGTCCCAGAACAATGACACCCTGCCACTTGGGGGATCCAGAACAATGACACCCTGACACTTGGGGGTCCCAGAACAATGACACCCTGACACTTGGGGGATCCAGAACAATGACACCCTGACACTTGGGGGATCCAGAACAATGACACCCTGACACTAGAGGGTCCAGAACAATGACACCCTGACACTTGGGGATCCCAGAACAATGACACCCTGACACTTGGGAGTTCCAGAACAATGACACCCTGACACTTGGGGGATCCAGAACAATGACACCCTGACACTTGGGGATCCCAGAACAATGACACCCTGACAATTGGGGATCCCAGAACAATGACACCCTGACACTTGGGGGATCCAGAACAATGACACCCTGACACTTGGGGGACCCAGAACAATGACACCCTGACACTTGGGGGTCCCAGAACAATGACACCCTGACACTTGGGGGATCCAGAACAATGACACCCTGACACTTGGGGGTCCCAGAACAATGACACCCTGACATTTGGGGATCCAGAACAAGGACACCCTGACACTTGGGGATCCCAGAACAAGGACACCCTGACACTTGGGGGTCCCAGAACAATGACACCCTGACACTTGGGGGATCCAGAACAATGACACCCTGACACTTGGGGGATCCAGAACAATGACACCCTGACACTTGGGGGATCCAGAACAATGACACCCTGACACTTGGGGGATCCAGAACAATGACACCCTGACACTTGGGGGATCCCAGAAAATTGACACCCTGATACTTGGGGGTCCCAGAACAATGACACACTGACACTTGGGGGATCCAGAACAATGACACCCTGACACTTCGGGATCCCAGATCAATGACACCCTGACACTTGGGGGTCCAGAACAATGACACCCTGACACTTGGGGATCCCAGAACAATGACACACTGACACTTGGGGTCCCAGAACAATGACACCCTGACACCTGGGGGTCCCAGAACAATGACACCCTGACACTTGGGGTCCAGAACAATGACACCCTGACACCTGGGGGTCCCAGAACAATGACACCCTGACACTTGGGGATCCCAGAACAATGACACCCTGACACTTGGGGGATCCAGAACAATGACACCCTGACACTTGGGGGATCCAGAACAATGACACCCTGACACTTGGGGGTCCAGAACAATGACACCCTGACACTTGGGGATCCCAGAACAATGACACCCTGACACTTGGGGTCCCAGAACAATGACACCCTGACACTTGGGGATCCCAGAACAATGACACCCTGACACTTGGGGGTCCAGAACAATGACACCCTGACACTTGGGGGTCCCAGAACAATGACACCCTGACACTTGGGGGTCCAGGACAATGACACCCTGACACTAGGGGGTCCAGAACAATGACACCCTGACACCTGGGGGTGCCAGAACAATGACACCCTGACACTTGGGGATCACAGAACAATGACAACCTGACACTTGGGGGTCCCAGAACAATGACAACCTGACACTTGGGGTCCAGAACAATGACAACCTGACACTTGGGGGCCCCAGAACAATGACAACCTGACACTTGGGGATCCCAGAACAATGACACACTGACACTTGGGGTCCCAGAACAATGACACCCTGACACCTGGGGGTCCCAGAACAATGACACCCTGACACTTGGGGTCCAGAACAATGACACCCTGACACCTGGGGGTCCCAGAACAATGACACCCTGACACTTGGGGATCCCAGAACAATGACACCCTGACACTTGGGGGATCCAGAACAATGACACCCTGACACTTGGGGGATCCAGAACAATGACACCCTGACACTTGGGGGTCCAGAACAATGACACCCTGACACTTGGGGATCCCAGAACAATGACACCCTGACACTTGGGGTCCCAGAACAATGACACCCTGACACTTGGGGGATCCAGAACAATGACACCCTGACACTTGGGGATCCCAGAACAATGACACCCTGACACTTGGGGGTCCAGAACAATGACACCCTGACACTTGGGGATCCCAGAACAATGACACCCTGACACTTGGGGGTCCAGAACAATGACACCCTGACACTTGGGGGTCCAGAACAATGACACCCTGACACTTGGGGTCCCAAAACAATGACACACTGACACTGGGGGTCCAGAACAATGACACCCTGACACTTGGGGGTCCCAGAACAATGACACCCTGACACTTGGGGGTCCCAGGACAATGACACCCTGACACCTGGGGGTCCCAGAACAATGACACCCTGACACTTGGGGGTCCAGAACAATGACACCCTGACACCTGGGGGTCCCAGAACAATGACACCCTGACACTTGGGGATCCCAGAACAATGACACCCTGACACTTGGGGGATCCAGAACAATGACACCCTGACACTTGGGGATCCCAGAACAATGACACCCTGACACTTGGGGGTCCTGGAACAATGACACACTGACACTTGGGGGATCCAGAACAATGACACCCTGACACTTGGGGGATCCAGAACAATGACACCCTGACACTTGGGGGGTCCAGAACAATGACACCCTGACACTTGGGGGGTCCAAAACAATGACACCCTGACACTTGGGGGTCCAGAACAATGACACCCTGACACTTGGGGATCCCAGAACAATGACACACTGACACTTGGGGTCCCAGAACAATGACACCCTGACACTTGGGGATCCCAGAACAATGACACCCTGACACTTGGGGGTCCAGAACAATGACACCCTGACACTTGGGGTCCAGAACAATGACACCCTGACACTTGGGGTCCAGAACAATGACACCCTGACACTTGGGGGTCCAGAACAATGACACCCTGACACTTGGGGGTCCCAGAACAATGACACCCTGACACTTAGGGGTCCCAGAACAATGACACCCTGACACCTGGGGGTCCCAGAACAATGACACCCTGACACTTGGGGGTCCAGAACAATGACACCCTGACACTAGGGGGTCCAGAACAATGACACCCTGACACCTGGGGGTCCCAGAACAATGACACCCTGACACTTGGGGATCCCAGAACAATGACAACCTGACACTTGGGGGTCCCAGAACAATGACAACCTGACACTTGGGGGTCCAGAACAATGACAACCTGACACTTGGGGGCCCCAGAACAATGACACCCTGACACTTGGGGGTCCCAGAACAATGACAACCTGACACTTGGGGGCCCCAGAACAATGACACCCTGACACTTGGGGGTCCCAGAACAATGACAACCTGACACTTGGGGGTCCCAGAACAATGACAACCTGACACTTGGAGGATCCAGAACAATGACACCCTGACACTTGGGGGTCCCAGAACAATGACACCCTGACACTTGGGGATCCCAGAACAATGACAACCTGACACTTGGGGGTCCCAGAACAATGACAACCTGACACTTGGGGGTCCAGAACAATGACACTTGGGGGTCCCAGAACAATGACACCCTGACACTTGGGGGTCCCAGAACAATGACACCTTGACACCTGGGGGTCCCAGAACAATGACACCCTGACACTTGGGGGTCCCAGAACAATGACACCCTGACACTTGGGGGTCCCAGAACAATGACACCCTGACACCTGGGGGTCCCAGAACAATGACACCCTGACAGTTGGGGGATCTAGAACAATGACACCCTGACACTTGGGGGTCCAGAAAAATGGCACACTGACACTTGGGGGATCCAGAACAATGACACCCTGACACTTGGGGGTCCCAGAACAATGACAACCTGACACTTGGAGGATCCAGAACAATGACACCCTGACACTTGGGGGTCCAGAACAATGACACCCTGACACTTGGGGGTCCCAGAACAATGACACCCTGACACTTGGGGTCCCAGAACAATGACACACTGACACTTGGGGGTCCAGAACAATGACACCCTGAAACTTGGGGGTCCCAGAACAATGACACCCTGACACTTGGGGGTCCAGAACAATGACACACTGACACTTGGGGGTCCAGAACAATGACACCAAGAAACTTGGGGGTCCCAGAACAATAACACCCTGACACTTGGGGGTCCCAGAACAATGACACCCTGACACCTGGTGGTCCCAGAACAATGACACCCTGATACTTGGGGGTCCCAGAACAATGACACCCTGACACCTGGGGGATCCATAACAATGACAACCTGACACCTGGGGGTCCCAGAACAATGACACCCTGACACTTGGGGCTCCCAGAACAATGACACCCTGACACCTGGGGGTCCCAGAACAATGACACCCTGACAGTTGGGGGATCCAGAACAATGGCACACTGACACTTGGGGGTCCCAGAACAATGACACCCTGACACTTGGGGGTCCAGAAAAATGGCACACTGACACTTGAGGGATCCAGAACAATGACACCCTGACACTTGGGTCTCCCAGAACAATGACACCCTCACACTTGGGGGTCCAGAACAATGACACCCTGACACTTGGGGGTCCAGAACAATGACACCCTGACACTTGGGGGATCCAGAACAATGACACCCTGACACTTGGGGGATCCAGAACAATGACACCCTGACACCTGGGGGTCCCAGAACAATGACACCCTGACACTTGGGGATCCCAGAACAATGACACCCTGACACTTGGAGGATCCAGAACAATGACACCCTGACACTTGGGGGATCCAGAACAATGACACCCTGACACCTGGAGGTCCCAGAACAATGACACCCTGACACTTGGGGGTCCCAGAACAATGACACCCTGACACTTGGGGGTCCCAGAACAATGACACCCTGACACTTGGGGATCCCAGAACAATGACAACCTGACACTTGGGGGTCCAGAACAATGACACCCTGACACTTAGGGGTACAGAACAATGACACCCTGACATTTGGGGGTCCCAGAACAATGACACCCTGACACCTGGGGGTCCCAGAACAATGACACCCTGCCACTTGGGGGATCCAGAACAATGACACCCTGACACTTGGGGGATCCAGAACAATGACACCCTGACACTTGGGGGCCCCAGAACAATGACACCCTGCCACTTGGGGGATCCAGAACAATGACACCCTGACACTTGGGGGTCCCAGAACAATGACACCCTGACACTTGGGGGATCCAGAACAATGACACCCTGACACTTGGGGGATCCAGAACAATGACACCTTGACACTTGGGGGATCCAGAACAATGACACCCTGACACTTGGGGGTCCCAGAACAATGACACCCTGACACCTGGGGGTCCCAGAACAATGACACCCTGCCACTTGGGGATCCAGAACAATGACACCCTGACACTTGGGGGTCCCAGAACAATGACACCCTGACACTTGGGGGATCCAGAACAATGACACCCTGACACTTGGGGGATCCAGAACAATGACACCCTGACACTAGAGGGTCCAGAACAATGACACCCTGACACTTGGGGATCCCAGAACAATGACACCCTGACACTTGGGAGATCCAGAACAATGACACCCTGACACTTGGAGGATCCAGAACAATGACACCCTGACACTTGGGGATCCCAGAACAATGACACCCTGACAATTGGGGATCCCAGAACAATGACACCCTGACACTTGGGGGATCCAGAACAATGACACCCTGACACTTGGGGGACCCAGAACAATGACACCCTGACACTTGGGGGTCCCAGAACAATGACACCCTGACACTTGGGGGATCCAGAACAATGACACCCTGACACTTGGGGGTCCCAGAACAATGACACCCTGACATTTGGGGATCCAGAACAAGGACACCCTGACACTTGGGGATCCCAGAACAAGGACACCCTGACACTTGGGGGTCCCAGAACAATGACACCCTGACACTTGGGGGATCCAGAACAATGACACCCTGACACTTGGGGGATCCAGAACAATGACACCCTGACACTTGGGGGATCCAGAACAATGACACCCTGACACTTGGGGGATCCCAGAACATTGACACCCTGATACTTGGGGGTCCCAGAACAATGACACACTGACACTTGGGGGATCCAGAACAATGACACCCTGACACTTCGGGATCCCAGATCAATGACACCCTGACACTTGGGGGTCCAGAACAATGACACCCTGACACTTGGGGATCCCAGAACAATGACACACTGACACTTGGGGTCCCAGAACAATGACACCCTGGCACCTGGGGGTCCCAGAACAATGACACCCTGACACTTGGGGTCCAGAACAATGACACCCTGACACCTGGGGGTCCCAGAACAATGACACCCTGACACTTGGGGATCCCAGAACAATGACACCCTGACACTTGGGGGATCCAGAACAATGACACCCTGACACTTGGGGGATCCAGAACAATGACACCCTGACACTTGGGGGTCCAGAACAATGACACCCTGACACCTGGGGGTCCCAGAACAATGACACCCTGACACTTGGGGATCCCAGAACAATGACAACCTGACACTTGGGGGTCCCAGAACAATGACAACCTGACACTTGGGGGTCCAGAACAATGACAACCTGACACTTGGGGGCCCCAGAACAATGACACCCTGACACTTGGGGGTCCCAGAACAATGACAACCTGACACTTGGGGGCCCCAGAACAATGACACCCTGACACTTGGGGGTCCCAGAACAATGACAACCTGACACTTGGGGGTCCCAGAACAATGACAACCTGACACTTAGAGGATCCAGAACAATGACACCCTGACACTTGGGGGTCCCAGAACAATGACACCCTGACACTTGGGGATCCCAGAACAATGACAACCTGACACTTGGGGGTCCGAGAACAATGACAACCTGACACTTGGGGGTCCAGAACAATGACACTTGGGGGTCCCAGAACAATGACACCCTGACACTTGGGGGTCCCAGAACAATGACACCTTGACACCTGGGGGTCCCAGAACAATGACACCCTGACACTTGGGGGTCCCAGAACAATGACACCCTGACACTTGGGGGTCCCAGAACAATGACACCCTGACACCTGGGGGTCCCAGAACAATGACACCCTGACAGTTGGGGGATCTAGAACAATGACACCCTGACACTTGGGGATCCAGAAAAATGGCACACTGACACTTGGGGGATCCAGAACAATGACACCCTGACACTTGGGGGTCCCAGAACAATGACAACCTGACACTTGGAGGATCCAGAACAATGACACCCTGACACTTGGGGGTCCAGAACAATGACACCCTGACACTTGGGGGTCCCAGAACAATGACACCCTGACACTTGGGGTCCCAGAACAATGACACACTGATACTTGGGGGTCCAGAACAATGACACCCTGAAACTTGGGGGTCCCAGAACAATGACACCCTGACACTTGGGGGTCCAGAACAATGACACACTGACACTTGGGGGTCCAGAACAATGACACCAAGAAACTTGGGGGGTCCCAGAACAATGACACCCTGACACTTGGGGGTCCCAGAACAATGACAACCTGACACCTGGTGGTCCCAGAACAATGACACCCTGATACTTGGGGGTCCCAGAACAATGACACCCTGACACCTGGGGGATCCAAAACAATGACAACCTGACACCTGGGGGTCCCAGAACAATGACACCCTGACACTTGGGGCTCCCAGAACAATGACACCCTGACACCTGGGGGTCCCAGAACAATGACACCCTGACAGTTGGGGGATCCAGAACAATGACACCCTGACACTTGGGGGTCCAGAAAAATGGCACACTGACACTTGAGGGATCCAGAACAATGACACCCTGACACTTGGGTCTCCCAGAACAATGACACCCTCACACTTGGGGGTCCAGAACAATGACACCCTGACACTTGGGGGTCCAGAACAATGACACCCTGACACTTGGGGGATCCAGAACAATGACACCCTGACACTTGGGGGATCCAGAACAATGACACCCTGACACCTGGGGGTCCCAGAACAATGACACCCTGACACTTGGGGATCCCAGAACAATGACACCCTGACACTTGGAGGATCCAGAACAATGACACCCTGACACTTGGGGGATCCAGAACAATGACACCCTGACACCTGGAGGTCCCAGAACAATGACACCCTGACACTTGGGGGTCCCAGAACAATGACACCCTGACACTTGGGGGTCCCAGAACAATGACACCCTGACACTTGGGGATCCCAGAACAATGACAACCTGACACTTGGGGGTCCAGAACAATGACACCCTGACACTTAGGGGTACAGAACAATGACACCCTGACACTTGGGGGTCCCAGAACAATGACACCCTGACACCTGGGGGTCCCAGAACCATGACACCCTGCCACTTGGGGGATCCAGAACAATGACACCCTGACACTTGGGGGATCCAGAACAATGACACCCTGACACTTGGGGGCCCCAGAACAATGACACCCTGCCACTTGGGGGATCCAGAACAATGACACCCTGACACTTGGGGGTCCCAGAACAATGACACCCTGACACTTGGGGGATCCAGAACAATGACACCCTGACACTTGGGGGATCCAGAACAATGACACCCTGACACTTGGGGGATCCAGAACAATGACACCCTGACACTTGGGGGTCCCAGAACAATGACACCCTGACACCTGGGGGTCCCAGAACAATGACACCCTGCCACTTGGGGGATCCAGAACAATGACACCCTGACACTTGGGGGTCCCAGAACAATGACACCCTGACACTTGGGGGATCCAGAACAATGACACCCTGACACTTGGGGGATCCAGAACAATGACACCCTGACACTAGAGGGTCCAGAACAATGACACCCTGACACTTGGGGATCCCAGAACAATGACACCCTGACACTTGGGAGTTCCAGAACAATGACACCCTGACACTTGGGGGATCCAGAACAATGACACCCTGACACTTGGGGATCCCAGAACAATGACACCCTGACAATTGGGGATCCCAGAACAATGACACCCTGACACTTGGGGGATCCAGAACAATGACACCCTGACACTTGGGGGACCCAGAACAATGACACCCTGACACTTGGGGGTCCCAGAACAATGACACCCTGACACTTGGGGGATCCAGAACAATGACACCCTGACACTTGGGGGTCCCAGAACAATGACACCCTGACATTTGGGGATCCAGAACAAGGACACCCTGACACTTGGGGATCCCAGAACAAGGACACCCTGACACTTGGGGGTCCCAGAACAATGACACCCTGACACTTGGGGGATCCAGAACAATGACACCCTGACACTTGGGGGATCCAGAACAATGACACCCTGACACTTGGGGGATCCAGAACAATGACACCCTGACACTTGGGGGATCCAGAACAATGACACCCTGACACTTGGGGGATCCCAGAAAATTGACACCCTGATACTTGGGGGTCCCAGAACAATGACACACTGACACTTGGGGGATCCAGAACAATGACACCCTGACACTTCGGGATCCCAGATCAATGACACCCTGACACTTGGGGGTCCAGAACAATGACACCCTGACACTTGGGGATCCCAGAACAATGACACACTGACACTTGGGGTCCCAGAACAATGACACCCTGACACCTGGGGGTCCCAGAACAATGACACCCTGACACTTGGGGTCCAGAACAATGACACCCTGACACCTGGGGGTCCCAGAACAATGACACCCTGACACTTGGGGATCCCAGAACAATGACACCCTGACACTTGGGGGATCCAGAACAATGACACCCTGACACTTGGGGGATCCAGAACAATGACACCCTGACACTTGGGGGTCCAGAACAATGACACCCTGACACTTGGGGATCCCAGAACAATGACACCCTGACACTTGGGGTCCCAGAACAATGACACCCTGACACTTGGGGATCCCAGAACAATGACACCCTGACACTTGGGGGTCCAGAACAATGACACCCTGACACTTGGGGGTCCCAGAACAATGACACCCTGACACTTGGGGGTCCAGGACAATGACACCCTGACACTAGGGGGTCCAGAACAATGACACCCTGACACCTGGGGGTGCCAGAACAATGACACCCTGACACTTGGGGATCACAGAACAATGACAACCTGACACTTGGGGGTCCCAGAACAATGACAACCTGACACTTGGGGTCCAGAACAATGACAACCTGACACTTGGGGGCCCCAGAACAATGACAACCTGACACTTGGGGATCCCAGAACAATGACACACTGACACTTGGGGTCCCAGAACAATGACACCCTGACACCTGGGGGTCCCAGAACAATGACACCCTGACACTTGGGGTCCAGAACAATGACACCCTGACACCTGGGGGTCCCAGAACAATGACACCCTGACACTTGGGGATCCCAGAACAATGACACCCTGACACTTGGGGGATCCAGAACAATGACACCCTGACACTTGGGGGATCCAGAACAATGACACCCTGACACTTGGGGGTCCAGAACAATGACACCCTGACACTTGGGGATCCCAGAACAATGACACCCTGACACTTGGGGTCCCAGAACAATGACACCCTGACACTTGGGGGATCCAGAACAATGACACCCTGACACTTGGGGATCCCAGAACAATGACACCCTGACACTTGGGGGTCCAGAACAATGACACCCTGACACTTGGGGATCCCAGAACAATGACACCCTGACACTTGGGGGTCCAGAACAATGACACCCTGACACTTGGGGGTCCAGAACAATGACACCCTGACACTTGGGGTCCCAAAACAATGACACACTGACACTGGGGGTCCAGAACAATGACACCCTGACACTTGGGGGTCCCAGAACAATGACACCCTGACACTTGGGGGTCCCAGGACAATGACACCCTGACACCTGGGGGTCCCAGAACAATGACACCCTGACACTTGGGGGTCCAGAACAATGACACCCTGACACCTGGGGGTCCCAGAACAATGACACCCTGACACTTGGGGATCCCAGAACAATGACACCCTGACACTTGGGGGATCCAGAACAATGACACCCTGACACTTGGGGATCCCAGAACAATGACACCCTGACACTTGGGGGTCCTGGAACAATGACACACTGACACTTGGGGGATCCAGAACAATGACACCCTGACACTTGGGGGATCCAGAACAATGACACCCTGACACTTGGGGGGTCCAGAACAATGACACCCTGACACTTGGGGGGTCCAAAACAATGACACCCTGACACTTGGGGGTCCAGAACAATGACACCCTGACACTTGGGGATCCCAGAACAATGACACACTGACACTTGGGGTCCCAGAACAATGACACCCTGACACTTGGGGATCCCAGAACAATGACACCCTGACACTTGGGGGTCCAGAACAATGACACCCTGACACTTGGGGTCCAGAACAATGACACCCTGACACTTGGGGTCCAGAACAATGACACCCTGACACTTGGGGGTCCAGAACAATGACACCCTGACACTTGGGGGTCCCAGAACAATGACACCCTGACACTTAGGGGTCCCAGAACAATGACACCCTGACACCTGGGGGTCCCAGAACAATGACACCCTGACACTTGGGGGTCCAGAACAATGACACCCTGACACTAGGGGGTCCAGAACAATGACACCCTGACACCTGGGGGTCCCAGAACAATGACACCCTGACACTTGGGGATCCCAGAACAATGACAACCTGACACTTGGGGGTCCCAGAACAATGACAACCTGACACTTGGGGGTCCAGAACAATGACAACCTGACACTTGGGGGCCCCAGAACAATGACACCCTGACACTTGGGGGTCCCAGAACAATGACAACCTGACACTTGGGGGCCCCAGAACAATGACACCCTGACACTTGGGGGTCCCAGAACAATGACAACCTGACACTTGGGGGTCCCAGAACAATGACAACCTGACACTTGGAGGATCCAGAACAATGACACCCTGACACTTGGGGGTCCCAGAACAATGACACCCTGACACTTGGGGATCCCAGAACAATGACAACCTGACACTTGGGGGTCCCAGAACAATGACAACCTGACACTTGGGGGTCCAGAACAATGACACTTGGGGGTCCCAGAACAATGACACCCTGACACTTGGGGGTCCCAGAACAATGACACCTTGACACCTGGGGGTCCCAGAACAATGACACCCTGACACTTGGGGGTCCCAGAACAATGACACCCTGACACTTGGGGGTCCCAGAACAATGACACCCTGACACCTGGGGGTCCCAGAACAATGACACCCTGACAGTTGGGGGATCTAGAACAATGACACCCTGACACTTGGGGGTCCAGAAAAATGGCACACTGACACTTGGGGGATCCAGAACAATGACACCCTGACACTTGGGGGTCCCAGAACAATGACAACCTGACACTTGGAGGATCCAGAACAATGACACCCTGACACTTGGGGGTCCAGAACAATGACACCCTGACACTTGGGGGTCCCAGAACAATGACACCCTGACACTTGGGGTCCCAGAACAATGACACACTGACACTTGGGGGTCCAGAACAATGACACCCTGAAACTTGGGGGTCCCAGAACAATGACACCCTGACACTTGGGGGTCCAGAACAATGACACACTGACACTTGGGGGTCCAGAACAATGACACCAAGAAACTTGGGGGTCCCAGAACAATAACACCCTGACACTTGGGGGTCCCAGAACAATGACACCCTGACACCTGGTGGTCCCAGAACAATGACACCCTGATACTTGGGGGTCCCAGAACAATGACACCCTGACACCTGGGGGATCCATAACAATGACAACCTGACACCTGGGGGTCCCAGAACAATGACACCCTGACACTTGGGGCTCCCAGAACAATGACACCCTGACACCTGGGGGTCCCAGAACAATGACACCCTGACAGTTGGGGGATCCAGAACAATGGCACACTGACACTTGGGGGTCCCAGAACAATGACACCCTGACACTTGGGGGTCCAGAAAAATGGCACACTGACACTTGAGGGATCCAGAACAATGACACCCTGACACTTGGGTCTCCCAGAACAATGACACCCTCACACTTGGGGGTCCAGAACAATGACACCCTGACACTTGGGGGTCCAGAACAATGACACCCTGACACTTGGGGGATCCAGAACAATGACACCCTGACACTTGGGGGATCCAGAACAATGACACCCTGACACCTGGGGGTCCCAGAACAATGACACCCTGACACTTGGGGATCCCAGAACAATGACACCCTGACACTTGGAGGATCCAGAACAATGACACCCTGACACTTGGGGGATCCAGAACAATGACACCCTGACACCTGGAGGTCCCAGAACAATGACACCCTGACACTTGGGGGTCCCAGAACAATGACACCCTGACACTTGGGGGTCCCAGAACAATGACACCCTGACACTTGGGGATCCCAGAACAATGACAACCTGACACTTGGGGGTCCAGAACAATGACACCCTGACACTTAGGGGTACAGAACAATGACACCCTGACATTTGGGGGTCCCAGAACAATGACACCCTGACACCTGGGGGTCCCAGAACAATGACACCCTGCCACTTGGGGGATCCAGAACAATGACACCCTGACACTTGGGGGATCCAGAACAATGACACCCTGACACTTGGGGGCCCCAGAACAATGACACCCTGCCACTTGGGGGATCCGGAACAATGACACCCTGACACTTGGGGGTCCCAGAACAATGACACCCTGACACTTGGGGGATCCAGAACAATGACACCCTGACACTTGGGGGATCCAGAACAATGACACCTTGACACTTGGGGGATCCAGAACAATGACACCCTGACACTTGGGGGTCCCAGAACAATGACACCCTGACACCTGGGGGTCCCAGAACAATGACACCCTGCCACTTGGGGATCCAGAACAATGACACCCTGACACTTGGGGGTCCCAGAACAATGACACCCTGACACTTGGGGGATCCAGAACAATGACACCCTGACACTTGGGGGATCCAGAACAATGACACCCTGACACTAGAGGGTCCAGAACAATGACACCCTGACACTTGGGGATCCCAGAACAATGACACCCTGACACTTGGGAGATCCAGAACAATGACACCCTGACACTTGGAGGATCCAGAACAATGACACCCTGACACTTGGGGATCCCAGAACAATGACACCCTGACAATTGGGGATCCCAGAACAATGACACCCTGACACTTGGGGGATCCAGAACAATGACACCCTGACACTTGGGGGACCCAGAACAATGACACCCTGACACTTGGGGGTCCCAGAACAATGACACCCTGACACTTGGGGGATCCAGAACAATGACACCCTGACACTTGGGGGTCCCAGAACAATGACACCCTGACATTTGGGGATCCAGAACAAGGACACCCTGACACTTGGGGATCCCAGAACAAGGACACCCTGACACTTGGGGGTCCCAGAACAATGACACCCTGACACTTGGGGGATCCAGAACAATGACACCCTGACACTTGGGGGATCCAGAACAATGACACCCTGACACTTGGGGGATCCAGAACAATGACACCCTGACACTTGGGGGATCCCAGAACATTGACACCCTGATACTTGGGGGTCCCAGAACAATGACACACTGACACTTGGGGGATCCAGAACAATGACACCCTGACACTTCGGGATCCCAGATCAATGACACCCTGACACTTGGGGGTCCAGAACAATGACACCCTGACACTTGGGGATCCCAGAACAATGACACACTGACACTTGGGGTCCCAGAACAATGACACCCTGGCACCTGGGGGTCCCAGAACAATGACACCCTGACACTTGGGGTCCAGAACAATGACACCCTGACACCTGGGGGTCCCAGAACAATGACACCCTGACACTTGGGGATCCCAGAACAATGACACCCTGACACTTGGGGGATCCAGAACAATGACACCCTGACACTTGGGGGATCCAGAACAATGACACCCTGACACTTGGGGGTCCAGAACAATGACACCCTGACACTTGGGGATCCCAGAACAATGACACCCTGACACTTGGGGTCCCAGAACAATGACACCCTGACACTTGGGGATCCCAGAACAATGACACCCTGACACTTGGGGGTCCAGAACAATGACACCCTGACACTTGGGGGTCCCAGAACAATGACACCCTGACACTTGGGGGTCCAGGACAATGACACCCTGACACTAGGGGGTCCAGAACAATGACACCCTGACACCTGGGGGTCCCAGAACAATGACAACCTGACACTTGGGGTCCAGAACAATGACAACCTGACACTTGGGGGCCCCAGAACAATGACAACCTGACACTTGGGGGCCCCAGAACAATGACACCCTGACACTTGGGGGTCCCAGAACAATGACAACCTGACACTTGGGGGTCCCAGAACAATGACAACCTGACACTTGGGGGTCCCAGAACAATGACAACCTGACACTTGGGGGTCCCAGAACAATGACAACCTGACACTTGGGGGCCCCAGAACAATGACACCCTGACACTTGGGGGTCCCAGAACAATGACAACCTGACACTTGGGGGCCCCAGAACAATGACAACTTGACACTTGGGGGTCCCAGAACTATGACAACCTGACACTTGGGGGCCCCAGAACAATGACACCCTGACACTTGGGGGTCCCAGAACAATGACAACCTGACACTTGGGGGCCCCAGAACAATGACACCCTGACACTTGGGGGTCCCAGAACAATGACAACCTGACACTTGGGGGTCCCAGAACAATGACAACCTGACACTTGGAGGATCCAGAACAATGACACCCTGACACTTGGGGATCCCAGAACAATGACACACTGACACTTGGGGTCCCAGAACAATGACACCCTGACACCTGGGGGTCCCAGAACAATGACACCCTGACACTTGGGGTCCAGAACAATGACACCCTGACACCTGGGGGTCCCAGAACAATGACACCCTGACACTTGGGGATCCCAGAACAATGACACCCTGACACTTGGGGGATCCAGAACAATGACACCCTGACACTTGGGGGATCCAGAACAATGACACCCTGACACTTGGGGGTCCAGAACAATGACACCCTGACACTTGGGGATCCCAGAACAATGACACCCTGACACTTGGGGTCCCAGAACAATGACACCCTGACACTTGGGGATCCAGAACAATGACACCCTGACACTTGGGGGTCCAGAACAATGACACCCTGACACTTGGGGGTCCCAGAACAATGACACCCTGACACTTGGGGGTCCAGGACAATGACACCCTGACACTAGGGGGTCCAGAACAATGACACCCTGACACCTGGGGGTGCCAGAACAATGACACCCTGACACTTGGGGATCACAGAACAATGACAACCTGACACTTGGGGGTCCCAGAACAATGACAACCTGACACTTGGGGTCCAGAACAATGACAACCTGACACTTGGGGGCCCCAGAACAATGACAACCTGACACTTGGGGGCCCCAGAACAATGACACCCTGACACTTGGGGGTCCCAGAACAATGACAACCTGACACTTGGGGGTCCCAGAACAATGACAACCTGACACTTGGGGGTCCCAGAACAATGACAACCTGACACTTGGGGGCCCCAGAACAATGACACCCTGACACTTGGGGGTCCCAGAACAATGACAACCTGACACTTGGGGGCCCCAGAACAATGACAACCTGACACTTGGGGGCCCCAGAACAATGACACCCTGACACTTGGGGGTCCCAGAACAATGACAACCTGACACTTGGGGGCCCCAGAACAATGACACCCTGACACTTGGGGGTCCCAGAACAATGACAACCTGACACTTGGGGGTCCCAGAACAATGACAACCTGACACTTGGAGGATCCAGAACAATGACACCCTGACACTTGGGGGTCCCAGAACAATGACAACCTGACACTTGGGGGCCCCAGAACAATGACAACCTGACACTTGGGGGCCCCAGAACAATGACACCCTGACATTTGGGGATCCCAGAACAATGACAACCTGACACTTGGGGGTCCCAGAACAATGACAACCTGACACTTGGAGGATCCAGAACAATGACACCCTGACACTTGGGGGTCCCAGAACAATGACACCCTGACACTTGGGGATCCCAGAACAATGACAACCTGACACTTGGGGGTCCAGAACAATGACACCCTGACACTTGGGGGTCCCAGAACAATGACACCCTGACACTTGGGGGTCCCAGAACAATGACACCCTGACACTTGGGGGTCCCAGAACAATTACACCCTGACACCTGGGGGTCCCAGAACAATGACACCCTGCCACTTGGGGGATCCAGAACAATGACACCCTGCCACTTGGGGGCCCCAGAACAATGACACCCTGCCACTTGGTGGATCCAGAACAATGACACCCTGACACTTGGGGGTCCCAGAACAATGACACCCTGACACTTGGGGGATCCAGAACAATGACACCCTGACACTTGGGGGATCCAGAACAATGACACCCTGACACTTGGGGGATCCAGAACAATGACACCCTGACACTTGGGGGTCCAGAACAATGACACCCTGACACTTGGGGATCCCAGAACAATGACACCCTGACACTTGGGGTCCCAGAACAATGACACCCTGACACTTGGGGATCCCAGAACAATGACACCCTGACACTTGGGGGTCCAGAACAATGACACCCTGACACTTGGGGGTCCCAGAACAATGACACCCTGACACTTGGGGGTCCAGGACAATGACACCCTGACACTAGGGGGTCCAGAACAATGACACCCTGACACCTGGGGGTGCCAGAACAATGACACCCTGACACTTGGGGATCACAAAACAATGACAACCTGACACTTGGGGGTCCCAGAACAATGACAACCTGACACTTGGGGTCCAGAACAATGACAACCTGACACTTGGGGGCCCCAGAACAATGACAACCTGACACTTGGGGATCCCAGAACAATGACACACTGACACTTGGGGTCCCAGAACAATGACACCCTGACACCTGGGGGTCCCAGAACAATGACACCCTGACACTTGGGGTCCAGAACAATGACACCCTGACACCTGGGGGTCCCAGAACAATGACACCCTGACACTTGGGGATCCCAGAACAATGACACCCTGACACCTGGGGGTCCCAGAACAATGACACCCTGACACTTGGGGTCCAGAACAATGACACCCTGACACCTGGGGGTCCCAGAACAATGACACCCTGACACTTGGGGGTCCAGAACAATGACACCCTGACACCTGGGGGTCCCAGAACAATGACACCCTGACACTTGGAGATCCCAGAACAATGACACCCTGACACTTGGGGGTCCAGAACAATGACACCCTGACACTTGGGGGATCCTGAACAATGACACCCTGACACTTGGGGGTCCAGAACAATGACACCCTGACACTTGGGGGTCCCAGAACAATGACACCCTGACACTTAGGGGTCCCAGAACAATGACACCCTGACAACTGGGGGTCCCAGTACAATGACACCCTGACACTTGGTGGTCCAGAACAATGACACCCTGACACTTGGGGGTCCAGAACAATGACAACCTGACACCTGGGGGTCCCAGAACAATGACACCCTGACACTTGGGGATCCCAGAACAATGACACCCTGACACTTGGGGATCCTAGAACAATGACACCCTGACACTTGGGGATCCCAGAACAATGACACCCTGACACTTGGGGGTCCCAGAACAATGACACCCTGACACTTGGGGGATCCAGAACAATGACACCCTGACACTTGGGGGATCCAGAACAATGACACCCTGACACTTGGGGGATCCAGAACAATGACACCCTGACACTTGGGGGTCCAGAACAATGACACCCTGACACTTGGGGGTCCAGAACAATGACACCCTGACACTTGGGGGTCCCAGAACAATGACACCCTGACACTTAGGGGTCCCAGAACAATGACACCCTGACACCTGGGGGTCCCAGAACAATGACACCCTGACACTTGGGGGTCCAGAACAATGACACCCTGACACCTGGGGGTCCCAGAACATTGACACCCTGACACTTGGGGATCCCAGAACAATGACAACCTGACACTTGGGGGTCCCAGAACAATGACAACCTGACACTTGGGGGTCCAGAACAATGACAACCTGACACTTGGGGGCCCCAGAACAATGACACCCTGACACTTGGGGGTCCCAGAACAATGACAACCTGACACTTGGGGGCCCCAGAACAATGACACCCTGACACTTGGGGGTCCCAGAACAATGACAACCTGACACTTGGAGGATCCAGAACAATGACACCCTGACACTTGGGGGTCCCAGAACAATGACACCCTGACACTTGGGGATCCCAGAACAATGACAACCTGACACTTGGGGGTCCCAGAACAATGACAACCTGACACTTGGGGGTCCAGAACAATGACACTTGGGGGTCCCAGAACAATGACACCCTGACACTTGGGGGTCCCAGAACAATGACACCTTGACACCTGGGGGTCCCAGAACAATGACACCCTGACACTTGGGGGTCCCAGAACAATGACACCCTGACACTTGGGGGTCCCAGAACAATGACACCCTGACACCTGGGGGTCCCAGAACAATGACACCCTGACAGTTGGGGGATCTAGAACAATGACACCCTGACACTTGGGGATCCAGAAAAATGGCACACTGACACTTGGGGGATCCAGAACAATGACACCCTGACACTTGGGGGTCCCAGAACAATGACAACCTGACACTTGGAGGATCCAGAACAATGACACCCTGACACTTGGGGGTCCAGAACAATGACACCCTGACACTTGGGGGTCCCAGAACAATGACACCCTGACACTTGGGGTCCCAGAACAATGACACACTGACACTTGGGGGTCCAGAACAATGACACCCTGAAACTTGGGGGTCCCAGAACAATGACACCCTGCCACTTGGGGGTCCAGAACAATGACACACTGACACTTGGGGGTCCAGAACAATGACACCAAGAAACTTGGGGGGTCCCAGGACAATGACACCCTGACACTTGGGGGTCCCAGAACAATGACACCCTGACACCTGGTGGTCCCAGAACAATGACACCCTGATACTTGGGGGTCCCAGAACAATGACACCCTGACACCTGGGGATCCATAACAATGACAACCTGACACCTGGGGCTCCCAGAACAATGACACCCTGACACTTGGGGCTCCCAGAACAATGACACCCTGACACCTGGGGGTCCCAGAACAATGACACCCTGACAGTTGGGGGATCCAGAACAATGGCACACTGACACTTGGGGGTCCCAGAACAATGACACCCTGACTCTTGGGGGTCCAGAAAAATGGCACACTGACACTTGAGGGATCCAGAACAATGACACCCTGACACTTGGGTCTCCCAGAACAATGACACCCTCACACTTGGGGGTCCAGAACAATGACACCCTGACACTTGGGGGTCCAGAACAATGACACCCTGACACTTGGGGGATCCAGAACAATGACACCCTGACACTTGGGGGATCCAGAACAATGACACCCTGACACCTGGGGGTCCCAGAACAATGACACCCTGACACTTGGGGATCCCAGAACAATGACACCCTGACACTTGGAGGATCCAGAACAATGACACCCTGACACTTGGGGGATCCAGAACAATGACACCCTGACACCTGGAGGTCCCAGAACAATGACACCCTGACACTTGGGGGTCCCAGAACAATGACACCCTGACACTTGGGGGTCCCAGAACAATGACACCCTGACACTTGGGGATCCCAGAACAATGACAACCTGACACTTGGGGGTCCAGAACAATGACACCCTGACACTTAGGGGTACAGAACAATGACACCCTGACACTTGGGGGTCCCAGAACAATGACACCCTGACACCTGGGGGTCCCAGAACCATGACACCCTGCCACTTGGGGGATCCAGAACAATGACACCCTGACACTTGGGGGATCCAGAACAATGACACCCTGACACTTGGGGGCCCCAGAACAATGACACTCTGCCACTTGGGGGATCCAGAACAATGACACCCTGACACTTGGGGGTCCCAGAACAATGACACCCTGACACTTGGGGGATCCAGAACAATGACACCCTGACACTTGGGGGATCCAGAACAATGACACCCTGACACTTGGGGGATCCAGAACAATGACACCCTGACACTTAAGGGTCCCAGAACAATGACACCCTGACACCTGGGGGTCCCAGAACAATGACACCCTGCCACTTGGGGGATCCAGAACAATGACACCCTGACAATTGGGGATCCCAGAACAATGACACCCTGACACTTGGGGGATCCAGAACAATGACACCCTGACACTTGGGGGACCCAGAACAATGACACCCTGACACTTGGGGGTCCCAGAACAATGACACCCTGACACTTGGGGGATCCAGAACAATGACACCCTGACACTTGGGGGTCCCAGAACAATGACACCCTGACATTTGGGGATCCAGAACAAGGACACCCTGACACTTGGGGATCCCAGAACAAGGACACCCTGACACTTGGGGGTCCCAGAACAATGACACCCTGACACTTGGGGGATCCAGAACAATGACACCCTGACACTTGGGGGATCCAGAACAATGACACCCTGACACTTGGGGGATCCAGAACAATGACACCCTGACACTTGGGGGATCCAGAACAATGACACCCTGACACTTGGGGGATCCCAGAAAATTGACACCCTGATACTTGGGGGTCCCAGAACAATGACACACTGACACTTGGGGGATCCAGAACAATGACACCCTGACACTTCGGGATCCCAGATCAATGACACCCTGACACTTGGGGGTCCAGAACAATGACACCCTGACACTTGGGGATCCCAGAACAATGACACACTGACACTTGGGGTCCCAGAACAATGACACCCTGACACCTGGGGGTCCCAGAACAATGACACCCTGACACTTGGGGTCCAGAACAATGACACCCTGACACCTGGGGGTCCCAGAACAATGACACCCTGACACTTGGGGATCCCAGAACAATGACACCCTGACACTTGGGGGATCCAGAACAATGACACCCTGACACTTGGGGGATCCAGAACAATGACACCCTGACACTTGGGGGTCCAGAACAATGACACCCTGACACTTGGGGATCCCAGAACAATGACACCCTGACACTTGGGGTCCCAGAACAATGACACCCTGACACTTGGGGATCCCAGAACAATGACACCCTGACACTTGGGGGTCCAGAACAATGACACCCTGACACTTGGGGGTCCCAGAACAATGACACCCTGACACTTGGGGGTCCAGGACAATGACACCCTGACACTAGGGGGTCCAGAACAATGACACCCTGACACCTGGGGGTGCCAGAACAATGACACCCTGACACTTGGGGATCACAGAACAATGACAACCTGACACTTGGGGGTCCCAGAACAATGACAACCTGACACTTGGGGTCCAGAACAATGACAACCTGACACTTGGGGGCCCCAGAACAATGACAACCTGACACTTGGGGATCCCAGAACAATGACACACTGACACTTGGGGTCCCAGAACAATGACACCCTGACACCTGGGGGTCCCAGAACAATGACACCCTGACACTTGGGGTCCAGAACAATGACACCCTGACACCTGGGGGTCCCAGAACAATGACACCCTGACACTTGGGGATCCCAGAACAATGACACCCTGACACTTGGGGGATCCAGAACAATGACACCCTGACACTTGGGGGATCCAGAACAATGACACCCTGACACTTGGGGGTCCAGAACAATGACACCCTGACACTTGGGGATCCCAGAACAATGACACCCTGACACTTGGGGTCCCAGAACAATGACACCCTGACACTTGGGGGATCCAGAACAATGACACCCTGACACTTGGGGATCCCAGAACAATGACACCCTGACACTTGGGGGTCCAGAACAATGACACCCTGACACTTGGGGATCCCAGAACAATGACACCCTGACACTTGGGGGTCCAGAACAATGACACCCTGACACTTGGGGGTCCAGAACAATGACACCCTGACACTTGGGGTCCCAAAACAATGACACACTGACACTTGGGGGTCCAGAACAATGACACCCTGACACTTGGGGGTCCCAGAACAATGACACCCTGACACTTGGGGGTCCCAGGACAATGACACCCTGACACCTGGAGGTCCCAGAACAATGACACCCTGACACTTGGGGGTCCAGAACAATGACACCCTGACACCTGGGGGTCCCAGAACAATGACACCCTGACACTTGGGGATCCCAGAACAATGACACCCTGACACTTGGGGGATCCAGAACAATGACACCCTGACACTTGGGGATCCCAGAACAATGACACCCTGACACTTGGGGGTCCTGGAACAATGACACACTGACACTTGGGGGATCCAGAACAATGACACCCTGACACTTGGGGGATCCAGAACAATGACACCCTGACACTTGGGGGGTCCAGAACAATGACACCCTGACACTTGGGGGGTCCAAAACAATGACACCCTGACACTTGGGGGTCCAGAACAATGACACCCTGACACTTGGGGATCCCAGAACAATGACACACTGACACTTGGGGTCCCAGAACAATGACACCCTGACACTTGGGGATCCCAGAACAATGACACCCTGACACTTGGGGGTCCAGAACAATGACACCCTGACACTTGGGGGTCCAGAACAATGACACCCTGACACTTGGGGGTCCCAGAACAATGACACCCTGACACTTAGGGGTCCCAGAACAATGACACCCTGACACTTGGGGATCCCAGAACAATGACAACCTGACACTTGGGGGTCCCAGAACAATGACAACCTGACACTTGGGGGTCCAGAACAATGACAACCTGACACTTGGGGGCCCCAGAACAATGACACCCTGACACTTGGGGGTCCCAGAACAATGACAACCTGACACTTGGGGGCCCCAGAACAATGACACCCTGACACTTGGGGGTCCCAGAACAATGACAACCTGACACTTGGGGGTCCCAGAACAATGACAACCTGACACTTGGAGGATCCAGAACAATGACACCCTGACACTTGGGGGTCCCAGAACAATGACACCCTGACACTTGGGGATCCCAGAACAATGACAACCTGACACTTGGGGGTCCCAGAACAATGACAACCTGACACTTGGGGGTCCAGAACAATGACACTTGGGGGTCCCAGAACAATGACACCCTGACACTTGGGGGTCCCAAAACAATGACACCTTGACACCTGGGGGTCCCAGAACAATGACACCCTGACACTTGGGGGTCCAGAACAATGACACCCTGACACCTGGGGGTCCCAGAACAATGACACCCTGACACTTGGGGATCCCAGAACAATGACAACCTGACACTTGGGGGTCCCAGAACAATGACAACCTGGCACTTGGGGGTCCAGAACAATGACAACCTGACACTTGGGGGCCCCAGAACAATGACACCCTGACACTTGGGGGTCCCAGAACAATGACAACCTGACACTTGGGGGCCCCAGAACAATGACACCCTGACACTTGGGGGTCCCAGAACAATGACAACCTGACACTTGGGGGTCCCAGAACAATGACAACCTGACACTTGGAGGATCCAGAACAATGACACCCTGACACTTGGGGGTCCCAGAACAATGACACCCTGACACTTGGGGATCCCAGAACAATGACAACCTGACACTTGGGGGTCCCAGAACAATGACAACCTGACACTTGGGGGTCCAGAACAATGACACTTGGGGGTCCCAGAACAATGACACCCTGACACTTGGGGGTCCCAGAACAATGACACCTTGACACCTGGGGGTCCCAGAACAATGACACCCTGACACTTGGGGGTCCCAGAACAATGACACCCTGACACTTGGGGGTCCCAGAACAATGACACCCTGACACCTGGGGGTCCCAGAACAATGACACCCTGACAGTTGGGGGATCTAGAACAATGACACCCTGACACTTGGGGATCCAGAAAAATGGCACACTGACACTTGGAGATCCAGAACAATGACACCCTGACACTTGGGGGTCCCAGAACAATGACAACCTGACACTTGGAGGATCCAGAACAATGACACCCTGACACTTGGGGGTCCAGAACAATGACACCCTGACACTTGGGGGTCCCAGAACAATGACACCCTGACACTTGGGGTCCCAGAACAATGACACACTGACACTTGGGGGTCCAGAACAATGACACCCTGAAACTTGGGGGTCCCAGAACAATGACACTCTGACACTTGGGGGTCCAGAACAATGACACACTGACACTTGGGGGTCCAGAACAATGACACCAAGAAACTTGGGGGGTCCCAGAACAATGACACCCTGACACTTGGGGGTCCCAGAACAATGACACCCTGACACCTGGTGGTCCCAGAACAATGACACCCTGATACTTGGGGGTCCCAGAACAATGACACCCTGACACCTGGGGGATCCATAACAATGACAACCTGACACCTGGGGGTCCCAGAACAATGATACCCTGACACTTGGGGCTCCCAGAACAATGACACCCTGACACCTGGGGGTCCCAGAACAATGACACCCTGACAGTTGGGGGATCCAGAACAATGGCACACTGACACTTGGGGGTCCCAGAACAATGACACCCTGACACTTGGGGGTCCAGAAAAATGGCACACTGACACTTGAGGGATCCAGAACAATGACACCCTGACACTTGGGTCTCCCAGAACAATGACACCCTCACACTTGGGGGTCCAGAACAATGACACCCTGACACTTGGGGGTCCAGAACAATGACACCCTGACACTTGGGGGATCCAGAACAATGACACCCTGACACTTGGGGGATCCAGAACAATGACACCCTGACACCTGAGGGTCCCAGAACAATGACACCCTGACACTTGGGGATCCCAGAACAATGACACCCTGACACTTGGAGGATCCAGAACAATGACACCCTGACACTTGGGGGATCCAGAACAATGACACCCTGACACCTGGAGGTCCCAGAACAATGACACCCTGACACTTGGGGGTCCCAGAACAATTACACCCTGACACTTGGGGGTCCCAGAACAATGACACCCTGACACTTGGGGATCCCAGAACAATGACAACCTGACACTTGGGGGTCCAGAACAATGACACCCTGACACTTAGGGGTACAGAACAATGACACCCTGACACTTGGGGGTCCCAGAACAATGACACCCTGACACCTGGGGGTCCCAGAACCATGACACCCTGCCACTTGGGGGATCCAGAACAATGACACCCTGACACTTGGGGGATCCAGAACAATGACACCCTGACACTTGGGGGCCCCAGAACAATGACACCCTGCCACTTGGGGGATCCAGAACAATGACACCCTGACACTTGGGGGTCCCAGAACAATGACACCCTGACACTTGGGGGATCCAGAACAATGACACCCTGACACTTGGGGGATCCAGAACAATGACACCCTGACACTTGGGGGATCCAGAACAATGACACCCTGACACTTGGGGGTCCCAGAACAATGACACCCTGACACCTGGGGGTCCCAGAACAATGACACCCTGCCACTTGGGGGATCCAGAACAATGACACCCTGACACTTGGGGGTCCCAGAACAATGACACCCTGACACTTGGGGGATCCAGAACAATGACACCCTGACACTTGGGGGATCCAGAACAATGACACCCTGACACTAGAGGGTCCAGAACAATGACACCCTGACACTTGGGGATCCCAGAACAATGACACCCTGACACTTGGGAGTTCCAGAACAATGACACCCTGACACTTGGGGGATCCAGAACAATGACACCCTGACACTTGGGGATCCCAGAACAATGACACCCTGACAATTGGGGATCCCAGAACAATGACACCCTGACACTTGGGGGATCCAGAACAATGACACCCTGACACTTGGGGGTCCCAGAACAATGACACCCTGACACTTGGGGGATCCAGAACAATGACACCCTGACACTTGGGGGTCCCAGAACAATGACACCCTGACATTTGGGGATCCAGAACAAGGACACCCTGACACTTGGGGATCCCAGAACAAGGACACCCTGACACTTGGGGGTCCCAGAACAATGACACCCTGACACTTGGGGGATCCAGAACAATGACACCCTGACACTTGGGGGATCCAGAACAATGACACCCTGACACTTGGGGGATCCAGAACAATGACACCCTGACACTTGGGGGATCCAGAACAATGACACCCTGACACTTGGGGGATCCCAGAAAATTGACACCCTGATACTTGGGGGTCCCAGAACAATGACACACTGACACTTGGGGGATCCAGAACAATGACACCCTGACACTTCGGGATCCCAGATCAATGACACCCTGACACTTGGGGGTCCAGAACAATGACACCCTGACACTTGGGGATCCCAGAACAATGACACACTGACACTTGGGGTCCCAGAACAATGACACCCTGACACCTGGGGGTCCCAGAACAATGACACCCTGACACTTGGGGTCCAGAACAATGACACCCTGACACCTGGGGGTCCCAGAACAATGACACCCTGACACTTGGGGATCCCAGAACAATGACACCCTGACACTTGGGGGATCCAGAACAATGACACCCTGACACTTGGGGGATCCAGAACAATGACACCCTGACACTTGGGGGTCCAGAACAATGACACCCTGACACTTGGGGATCCCAGAACAATGACACCCTGACACTTGGGGTCCCAGAACAATGACACCCTGACACTTGGGGATCCCAGAACAATGACACCCTGACACTTGGGGGTCCAGAACAATGACACCCTGACACTTGGGGGTCCAAGAACAATGACACCCTGACACTTGGGGGTCCAGGACAATGACACCCTGACACTAGGGGGTCCAGAACAATGACACCCTGACACCTGGGGGTGCCAGAACAATGACACCCTGACACTTGGGGATCACAGAACAATGACAACCTGACACTTGGGGGTCCCAGAACAATGACAACCTGACACTTGGGGTCCAGAACAATGACAACCTGACACTTGGGGGCCCCAGAACAATGACAACCTGACACTTGGGGATCCCAGAACAATGACACACTGACACTTGGGGTCCCAGAACAATGACACCCTGACACCTGGGGGTCCCAGAACAATGACACCCTGACACTTGGGGGTCCCAGAACAATGACAACCTGACACTTGGAGGATCCAGAACAATGACACCCTGACACTTGGGGGTCCCAGAACAATGACACCCTGACACTTGGGGATCCCAGAACAATGACAACCTGACACTTGGGGGTCCCAGAACAATGACAACCTGACACTTGGGGGTCCAGAACAATGACACTTGGGGGTCCCAGAACAATGACACCCTGACACTTGGGGGTCCCAGAACAATGACACCTTGACACCTGGGGGTCCCAGAACAATGACAACCTGACACTTGGAGGATCCAGAACAATGACACCCTGACACTTGGGGGTCCCAGAACAATGACACCCTGACACTTGGGGATCCCAGAACAATGACAACCTGACACTTGGGGGTCCCAGAACAATGACAACCTGACACTTGGGGGTCCAGAACAATGACACTTGGGGGTCCCAGAACAATGACACCCTGACACTTGGGGGTCCCAGAACAATGACACCTTGACACCTGGGGGTCCCAGAACAATGACACCCTGACACTTGGGGGTCCCAGAACAATGACACCCTGACACTTGGGGGTCCCAGAACAATGACACCCTGACACCTGGGGGTCCCAGAACAATGACACCCTGACAGTTGGGGGATCTAGAACAATGACACCCTGACACTTGGGGATCCAGAAAAATGGCACACTGACACTTGGGGGATCCAGAACAATGACACCCTGACACTTGGGGGTCCCAGAACAATGACAACCTGACACTTGGAGGATCCAGAACAATGACACCCTGACACTTGGGGGTCCAGAACAATGACACCCTGACACTTGGGGGTCCCAGAACAATGACACCCTGACACTTGGGGTCCCAGAACAATGACACACTGACACTTGGGGGTCCAGAACAATGACACCCTGAAACTTGGGGGTCCCAGAACAATGACACTCTGACACTTGGGGGTCCAGAACAATGACACACTGACACTTGGGGGTCCAGAACAATGACACCAAGAAACTTGGGGGGTCCCAGAACAATGACACCCTGACACTTGGGGGTCCCAGAACAATGACACCCTGACACCTGGTGGTCCCAGAACAATGACACCCTGATACTTGGGGGTCCCAGAACAATGACACCCTGACACCTGGGGGATCCATAACAATGACAACCTGACACCTGGGGGTCCCAGAACAATGATACCCTGACACTTGGGGCTCCCAGAACAATGACACCCTGACACCTGGGGGTCCCAGAACAATGACACCCTGACAGTTGGGGGATCCAGAACAATGGCACACTGACACTTGGGGGTCCCAGAACAATGACACCCTGACACTTGGGGGTCCAGAAAAATGGCACACTGACACTTGAGGGATCCAGAACAATGACACCCTGACACTTGGGTCTCCCAGAACAATGACACCCTCACACTTGGGGGTCCAGAACAATGACACCCTGACACTTGGGGGTCCAGAACAATGACACCCTGACACTTGGGGGATCCAGAACAATGACACCCTGACACTTGGGGGATCCAGAACAATGACACCCTGACACCTGAGGGTCCCAGAACAATGACACCCTGACACTTGGGGATCCCAGAACAATGACACCCTGACACTTGGAGGATCCAGAACAATGACACCCTGACACTTGGGGGATCCAGAACAATGACACCCTGACACCTGGAGGTCCCAGAACAATGACACCCTGACACTTGGGGGTCCCAGAACAATGACACCCTGACACTTGGGGGTCCCAGAACAATGACACCCTGACACTTGGGGATCCCAGAACAATGACAACCTGACACTTGGGGGTCCAGAACAATGACACCCTGACACTTAGGGGTACAGAACAATGACACCCTGACACTTGGGGGTCCCAGAACAATGACACCCTGACACCTGGGGGTCCCAGAACCATGACACCCTGCCACTTGGGGGATCCAGAACAATGACACCCTGACACTTGGGGGATCCAGAACAATGACACCCTGACACTTGGGGGCCCCAGAACAATGACACCCTGCCACTTGGGGGATCCAGAACAATGACACCCTGACACTTGGGGGTCCCAGAACAATGACACCCTGACACTTGGGGGATCCAGAACAATGACACCCTGACACTTGGGGGATCCAGAACAATGACACCCTGACACTTGGGGGATCCAGAACAATGACACCCTGACACTTGGGGGTCCCAGAACAATGACACCCTGACACCTGGGGGTCCCAGAACAATGACACCCTGCCACTTGGGGGATCCAGAACAATGACACCCTGACACTTGGGGGTCCCAGAACAATGACACCCTGACACTTGGGGGATCCAGAACAATGACACCCTGACACTTGGGGGATCCAGAACAATGACACCCTGACACTAGAGGGTCCAGAACAATGACACCCTGACACTTGGGGATCCCAGAACAATGACACCCTGACACTTGGGAGTTCCAGAACAATGACACCCTGACACTTGGGGGATCCAGAACAATGACACCCTGACACTTGGGGATCCCAGAACAATGACACCCTGACAATTGGGGATCCCAGAACAATGACACCCTGACACTTGGGGGATCCAGAACAATGACACCCTGACACTTGGGGGACCCAGAACAATGACACCCTGACACTTGGGGGTCCCAGAACAATGACACCCTGACACTTGGGGGATCCAGAACAATGACACCCTGACACTTGGGGGTCCCAGAACAATGACACCCTGACATTTGGGGATCCAGAACAAGGACACCCTGACACTTGGGGATCCCAGAACAAGGACACCCTGACACTTGGGGGTCCCAGAACAATGACACCCTGACACTTGGGGGATCCAGAACAATGACACCCTGACACTTGGGGGATCCAGAACAATGACACCCTGACACTTGGGGGATCCAGAACAATGACACCCTGACACTTGGGGGATCCAGAACAATGACACCCTGACACTTGGGGGATCCCAGAAAATTGACACCCTGATACTTGGGGGTCCCAGAACAATGACACACTGACACTTGGGGGATCCAGAACAATGACACCCTGACACTTCGGGATCCCAGATCAATGACACCCTGACACTTGGGGGTCCAGAACAATGACACCCTGACACTTGGGGATCCCAGAACAATGACACACTGACACTTGGGGTCCCAGAACAATGACACCCTGACACCTGGGGGTCCCAGAACAATGACACCCTGACACTTGGGGTCCAGAACAATGACACCCTGACACCTGGGGGTCCCAGAACAATGACACCCTGACACTTGGGGATCCCAGAACAATGACACCCTGACACTTGGGGGATCCAGAACAATGACACCCTGACACTTGGGGGATCCAGAACAATGACACCCTGACACTTGGGGGATCCCAGAAAATTGACACCCTGATACTTGGGGGTCCCAGAACAATGACACACTGACACTTGGGGGATCCAGAACAATGACACCCTGACACTTCGGGATCCCAGATCAATGACACCCTGACACTTGGGGGTCCAGAACAATGACACCCTGACACTTGGGGATCCCAGAACAATGACACACTGACACTTGGGGTCCCAGAACAATGACACCCTGACACCTGGGGGTCCCAGAACAATGACACCCTGACACTTGGGGTCCAGAACAATGACACCCTGACACCTGGGGGTCCCAGAACAATGACACCCTGACACTTGGGGATCCCAGAACAATGACACCCTGACACTTGGGGGATCCAGAACAATGACACCCTGACACTTGGGGGATCCAGAACAATGACACCCTGACACTTGGGGGTCCAGAACAATGACACCCTGACACTTGGGGATCCCAGAACAATGACACCCTGACACTTGGGGTCCCAGAACAATGACACCCTGACACTTGGGGATCCCAGAACAATGACACCCTGACACTTGGGGGTCCAGAACAATGACACCCTGACACTTGGGGGTCCAAGAACAATGACACCCTGACACTTGGGGGTCCAGGACAATGACACCCTGACACTAGGGGGTCCAGAACAATGACACCCTGACACCTGGGGGTGCCAGAACAATGACACCCTGACACTTGGGGATCACAGAACAATGACAACCTGACACTTGGGGGTCCCAGAACAATGACAACCTGACACTTGGGGTCCAGAACAATGACAACCTGACACTTGGGGGCCCCAGAACAATGACAACCTGACACTTGGGGGCCCCAGAACAATGACACCCTGACACTTGGGGGTCCCAGAACAATGACAACCTGACACTTGGGGGTCCCAGAACAATGACAACCTGACACTTGGAGGATCCAGAACAATGACACCCTGACACTTGGGGGTCCCAGAACAATGACACCCTGACACTTGGGGATCCCAGAACAATGACAACCTGACACTTGGGGGTCCCAGAACAATGACAACCTGACACTTGGGGGTCCAGAACAATGACACTTGGGGGTCCCAGAACAATGACACCCTGACACTTGGGGGTCCCAGAACAATGACACCTTGACACCTGGGGGTCCCAGAACAATGACACCCTGACACTTGGGGGTCCCAGAACAATGACACCCTGACACTTGGGGGTCCCAGAACAATGACACCCTGACACCTGGGGGTCCCAGAACAATGACACCCTGACAGTTGGGGGATCTAGAACAATGACACCCTGACACTTGGGGATCCAGAAAAATGGCACACTGACACTTGGGGGATCCAGAACAATGACACCCTGACACTTGGGGGTCCCAGAACAATGACAACCTGACACTTGGAGGATCCAGAACAATGACACCCTGACACTTGGGGGTCCAGAACAATGACACCCTGACACTTGGGGGTCCCAGAACAATGACACCCTGACACTTGGGGTCCCAGAACAATGACACACTGACACTTGGGGGTCCAGAACAATGACACCCTGAAACTTGGGGGTCCCAGAACAATGACACTCTGACACTTGGGGGTCCAGAACAATGACACACTGACACTTGGGGGTCCAGAACAATGACACCAAGAAACTTGGGGGGTCCCAGAACAATGACACCCTGACACTTGGGGGTCCCAGAACAATGACACCCTGACACCTGGTGGTCCCAGAACAATGACACCCTGATACTTGGGGGTCCCAGAACAATGACACCCTGACACCTGGGGGATCCATAACAATGACAACCTGACACCTGGGGGTCCCAGAACAATGATACCCTGACACTTGGGGCTCCCAGAACAATGACACCCTGACACCTGGGGGTCCCAGAACAATGACACCCTGACAGTTGGGGGATCCAGAACAATGGCACACTGACACTTGGGGGTCCCAGAACAATGACACCCTGACACTTGGGGGTCCAGAAAAATGGCACACTGACACTTGAGGGATCCAGAACAATGACACCCTGACACTTGGGTCTCCCAGAACAATGACACCCTCACACTTGGGGGTCCAGAACAATGACACCCTGACACTTGGGGGTCCAGAACAATGACACCCTGACACTTGGGGGATCCAGAACAATGACACCCTGACACTTGGGGGATCCAGAACAATGACACCCTGACACCTGAGGGTCCCAGAACAATGACACCCTGACACTTGGGGATCCCAGAACAATGACACCCTGACACTTGGAGGATCCAGAACAATGACACCCTGACACTTGGGGGATCCAGAACAATGACACCCTGACACCTGGAGGTCCCAGAACAATGACACCCTGACACTTGGGGGTCCCAGAACAATGACACCCTGACACTTGGGGGTCCCAGAACAATGACACCCTGACACTTGGGGATCCCAGAACAATGACAACCTGACACTTGGGGGTCCAGAACAATGACACCCTGACACTTAGGGGTACAGAACAATGACACCCTGACACTTGGGGGTCCCAGAACAATGACACCCTGACACCTGGGGGTCCCAGAACCATGACACCCTGCCACTTGGGGGATCCAGAACAATGACACCCTGACACTTGGGGGATCCAGAACAATGACACCCTGACACTTGGGGGCCCCAGAACAATGACACCCTGCCACTTGGGGGATCCAGAACAATGACACCCTGACACTTGGGGGTCCCAGAACAATGACACCCTGACACTTGGGGGATCCAGAACAATGACACCCTGACACTTGGGGGATCCAGAACAATGACACCCTGACACTTGGGGGATCCAGAACAATGACACCCTGACACTTGGGGGTCCCAGAACAATGACACCCTGACACCTGGGGGTCCCAGAACAATGACACCCTGCCACTTGGGGGATCCAGAACAATGACACCCTGACACTTGGGGGTCCCAGAACAATGACACCCTGACACTTGGGGGATCCAGAACAATGACACCCTGACACTTGGGGGATCCAGAACAATGACACCCTGACACTAGAGGGTCCAGAACAATGACACCCTGACACTTGGGGATCCCAGAACAATGACACCCTGACACTTGGGAGTTCCAGAACAATGACACCCTGACACTTGGGGGATCCAGAACAATGACACCCTGACACTTGGGGATCCCAGAACAATGACACCCTGACAATTGGGGATCCCAGAACAATGACACCCTGACACTTGGGGGATCCAGAACAATGACACCCTGACACTTGGGGGACCCAGAACAATGACACCCTGACACTTGGGGGTCCCAGAACAATGACACCCTGACACTTGGGGGATCCAGAACAATGACACCCTGACACTTGGGGGTCCCAGAACAATGACACCCTGACATTTGGGGATCCAGAACAAGGACACCCTGACACTTGGGGATCCCAGAACAAGGACACCCTGACACTTGGGGGTCCCAGAACAATGACACCCTGACACTTGGGGGATCCAGAACAATGACACCCTGACACTTGGGGGATCCAGAACAATGACACCCTGACACTTGGGGGATCCAGAACAATGACACCCTGACACTTGGGGGATCCAGAACAATGACACCCTGACACTTGGGGGATCCCAGAAAATTGACACCCTGATACTTGGGGGTCCCAGAACAATGACACACTGACACTTGGGGGATCCAGAACAATGACACCCTGACACTTCGGGATCCCAGATCAATGACACCCTGACACTTGGGGGTCCAGAACAATGACACCCTGACACTTGGGGATCCCAGAACAATGACACACTGACACTTGGGGTCCCAGAACAATGACACCCTGACACCTGGGGGTCCCAGAACAATGACACCCTGACACTTGGGGTCCAGAACAATGACACCCTGACACCTGGGGGTCCCAGAACAATGACACCCTGACACTTGGGGATCCCAGAACAATGACACCCTGACACTTGGGGGATCCAGAACAATGACACCCTGACACTTGGGGGATCCAGAACAATGACACCCTGACACTTGGGGGTCCAGAACAATGACACCCTGACACTTGGGGATCCCAGAACAATGACACCCTGACACTTGGGGTCCCAGAACAATGACACCCTGACACTTGGGGATCCCAGAACAATGACACCCTGACACTTGGGGGTCCAGAACAATGACACCCTGACACTTGGGGGTCCAAGAACAATGACACCCTGACACTTGGGGGTCCAGGACAATGACACCCTGACACTAGGGGGTCCAGAACAATGACACCCTGACACCTGGGGGTGCCAGAACAATGACACCCTGACACTTGGGGATCACAGAACAATGACAACCTGACACTTGGGGGTCCCAGAACAATGACAACCTGACACTTGGGGTCCAGAACAATGACAACCTGACACTTGGGGGCCCCAGAACAATGACAACCTGACACTTGGGGATCCCAGAACAATGACACACTGACACTTGGGGTCCCAGAACAATGACACCCTGACACCTGGGGGTCCCAGAACAATGACACCCTGACACTTGGGGTCCAGAACAATGACACCCTGACACCTGGGGGTCCCAGAACAATAACACCCTGACACTTGGGGATCCCAGAACAATGACACCCTGACACTTGGGGGATCCAGAACAATGACACCCTGACACTTGGGGGATCCAGAACAATGACACCCTGACACTTGGGGGTCCAGAACAATGACACCCTGACACTTGGGGATCCCAGAACAATGACACCCTGACACTTGGGGTCCCAGAACAATGACACCCTGACACTTGGGGGATCCAGAACAATGACACCCTGACACTTGGGGATCCCAGAACAATGACACCCTGACACTTGGGGGTCCAGAACAATGACACCCTGACACTTGGGGATCCCAGAACAATGACACCCTGACACTTGGGGGTCCAGAACAATGACACCCTGACACTTGGGGGTCCAGAACAATGACACCCTGACACTTGGGGTCCCAAAACAATGACACACTGACACTTGGGGGTCCAGAACAATGACACCCTGACACTTGGGGGTCCCAGAACAATGACACCCTGACACTTGGGGGTCCCAGGACAATGACACCCTGACACCTGGGGGTCCCAGAACAATGACACCCTGACACTTGGGGGTCCAGAACAATGACACCCTGACACCTGGGGGTCCCAGAACAATGACACCCTGACACTTGGGGATCCCAGAACAATGACACCCTGACACTTGGGCAATCCAGAACAATGACACCCTGACACTTGGGGATCCCAGAACAATGACACCCTGACACTTGGGGGTCCTGGAACAATGACACACTGACACTTGGGGGATCCAGAACAATGACACCCTGACACTTGGGGGATCCAGAACAATGACACCCTGACACTTGGGGGGTCCAGAACAATGACACCCTGACACTTGGGGGGTCCAAAACAATGACACCCTGACACTTGGGGGTCCAGAACAATGACACCCTGACACTTGGGGATCCCAGAACAATGACACACTGACACTTGGGGTCCCAGAACAATGACACCCTGACACTTGGGGATCCCAGAACAATGACACCCTGACACTTGGGGGTCCAGAACAATGACACCCTGACACTTGGGGTCCAGAACAATGACACCCTGACACTTGGGGTCCAGAACAATGACACCCTGACACTTGGGGGTCCAGAACAATGACACCCTGACACTTGGGGGTCCCAGAACAATGACACCCTGACACTTAGGGGTCCCAGAACAATGACACCCTGACACCTGGGGGTCCCAGAACAATGACACCCTGACACTTGGGGGTCCAGAACAATGACACCCTGACACTAGGGGGTCCAGAACAATGACACCCTGACACCTGGGGGTCCCAGAACAATGACACCCTGACACTTGGGGATCCCAGAACAATGACAACCTGACACTTGGGGGTCCCAGAACAATGACAACCTGACACTTGGGGGTCCAGAACAATGACAACCTGACACTTGGGGGCCCCAGAACAATGACACCCTGACACTTGGGGGTCCCAGAACAATGACAACCTGACACTTGGGGGCCCCAGAACAATGACACCCTGACACTTGGGGGTCCCAGAACAATGACAACCTGACACTTGGGGGTCCCAGAACAATGACAACCTGACACTTGGAGGATCCAGAACAATGACACCCTGACACTTGGGGGTCCCAGAACAATGACACCCTGACACTTGGGGATCCCAGAACAATGACAACCTGACACTTGGGGGTCCCAGAACAATGACAACCTGACACTTGGGGGTCCAGAACAATGACACTTGGGGGTCCCAGAACAATGACACCCTGACACTTGGGGGTCCCAGAACAATGACACCTTGACACCTGGGGGTCCCAGAACAATGACACCCTGACACTTGGGGGTCCCAGAACAATGACACCCTGACACTTGGGGGTCCCAGAACAATGACACCCTGACACCTGGGGGTCCCAGAACAATGACACCCTGACAGTTGGGGGATCTAGAACAATGACACCCTGACACTTGGGGGTCCAGAAAAATGGCACACTGACACTTGGGGGATCCAGAACAATGACACCCTGACACTTGGGGGTCCCAGAACAATGACAACCTGACACTTGGAGGATCCAGAACAATGACACCCTGACACTTAGGGGTCCAGAACAATGACACCCTGACACTTGGGGGTCCCAGAACAATGACACCCTGACACTTGGGGTCCCAGAACAATGACACACTGACACTTGGGGGTCCAGAACAATGACACCCTGAAACTTGGGGGTCCCAGAACAATGACACCCTGACACTTGGGGGTCCAGAACAATGACACACTGACACTTGGGGGTCCAGAACAATGACACCAAGAAACTTGGGGGTCCCAGAACAATGACACCCTGACACTTGGGGGTCCCAGAACAATGACACCCTGACACCTGGTGGTCCCAGAACAATGACACCCTGATACTTGGGGGTCCCAGAACAATGACACCCTGACACCTGGGGGATCCATAACAATGACAACCTGACACCTGGGGGTCCCAGAACAATGACACCCTGACACTTGGGGCTCCCAGAACAATGACACCCTGACACCTGGGGGTCCCAGAACAATGACACCCTGACAGTTGGGGGATCCAGAACAATGGCACACTGACACTTGGGGGTCCCAGAACAATGACACCCTGACACTTGGGGGTCCAGAAAAATGACACCCTGACACTTGGGGGTCCAGAAAAATGGCACACTGACACTTGAGGGATCCAGAACAATGACACCCTGACACTTGGGTCTCCCAGAACAATGACACCCTCACACTTGGGGGTCCAGAACAATGACACCCTGACACTTGGGGGTCCAGAACAATGACACCCTGACACTTGGGGGATCCAGAACAATGACACCCTGACACTTGGGGGATCCAGAACAATGACACCCTGACACCTGGGGGTCCCAGAACAATGACACCCTGACACTTGGGGATCCCAGAACAATGACACCCTGACACTTGGAGGATCCAGAACAATGACACCCTGACACTTGGGGGATCCAGAACAATGACACCCTGACACCTGGAGGTCCCAGAACAATGACACCCTGACACTTGGGGGTCCCAGAACAATGACACCCTGACACTTGGGGGTCCCAGAACAATGACACCCTGACACTTGGGGATCCCAGAACAATGACAACCTGACACTTGGGGGTCCAGAACAATGACACCCTGACACTTAGGGGTACAGAACAATGACGCCCTGACACTTGGGGGTCCCAGAACAATGACACCCTGACACCTGGGGGTCCCAGAACAATGACACCCTGCCACTTGGGGGATCCAGAACAATGACACCCTGACACTTGGGGGATCCAGAACAATGACACCCTGACACTTGGGGGCCCCAGAACAATGACACCCTGCCACTTGGGGGATCCAGAACAATGACACCCTGACACTTGGGGGTCCCAGAACAATGACACCCTGACACTTGGGGGATCCAGAACAATGACACCCTGACACTTGGGGGATCCAGAACAATGACACCCTGACACTTGGGGGATCCAGAACAATGACACCCTGACACTTGGGGGTCCCAGAACAATGACACCCTGACACCTGGGGGTCCCAGAACAATGACACCCTGCCACTTGGGGGATCCAGAACAATGACACCCTGACACTTGGGGGTCCCAGAACAATGACACCCTGACACTTGGGGGATCCAGAACAATGACACCCTGACACTTGGGGGATCCAGAACAATGACACCCTGACACTAGAGGGTCCAGAACAATGACACCCTGACACTTGGGGATCCCAGAACAATGACACCCTGACACTTGGGAGATCCAGAACAATGACACCCTGACACTTGGGGGATCCAGAACAATGACACCCTGACACTTGGGGATCCCAGAACAATGACACCCTGACAATTGGGGATCCCAGAACAATGACACCCTGACACTTGGGGGATCCAGAACAATGACACCCTGACACTTGGGGGACCCAGAACAATGACACCCTGACACTTGGGGGTCCCAGAACAATGACACCCTGACACTTGGGGGATCCAGAACAATGACACCCTGACACTTGGGGGTCCCAGAACAATGACACCCTGACATTTGGGGATCCAGAACAAGGACACCCTGACACTTGGGGATCCCAGAACAAGGACACCCTGACACTTGGGGGTCCCAGAACAATGACACCCTGACACTTGGGGGATCCAGAACAATGACACCCTGACACTTGGGGGATCCAGAACAATGACACCCTGACACTTGGGGGATCCAGAACAATGACACCCTGACACTTGGGGGATCCAGAACAATGACACCCTGACACTTGGGGGATCCCAGAACATTGACACCCTGATACTTGGGGGTCCCAGAACAATGACACACTGACACTTGGGGGATCCAGAACAATGACACCCTGACACTTCGGGATCCCAGATCAATGACACCCTGACACTTGGGGGTCCAGAACAATGACACCCTGACACTTGGGGATCCCAGAACAATGACACACTGACACTTGGGGTCCCAGAACAATGACACCCTGGCACCTGGGGGTCCCAGAACAATGACACCCTGACACTTGGGGTCCAGAACAATGACACCCTGACACCTGGGGGTCCCAGAACAATGACACCCTGACACTTGGGGATCCCAGAACAATGACACCCTGACACTTGGGGGATCCAGAACAATGACACCCTGACACTTGGGGGATTCAGAACAATGACACCCTGACACTTGGGGGTCCAGAACAATGACACCCTGACACTTGGGGATCCCAGAACAATGACACCCTGACACTTGGGGTCCCAGAACAATGACACCCTGACACTTGGGGATCCCAGAACAATGACACCCTGACACTTGGGGGTCCAGAACAATGACACCCTGACACTTGGGGGTCCCAGAACAATGACACCCTGACACTTGGGGGTCCAGGACAATGACACCCTGACACTAGGGGGTCCAGAACAATGACACCCTGACACCTGGGGGTCCCAGAACAATGACAACCTGACACTTGGGGTCCAGAACAATGACAACCTGACACTTGGGGGCCCCAGAACAATGACAACCTGACACTTGGGGGCCCCAGAACAATGACACCCTGACACTTGGGGGTCCCAGAACAATGACAACCTGACACTTGGGGGTCCCAGAACAATGACAACCTGACACTTGGGGGTCCCAGAACAATGACAACCTGACACTTGGGGGTCCCAGAACAATGACAACCTGACACTTGGGGGCCCCAGAACAATGACACCCTGACACTTGGGGGTCCCAGAACAATGACAACCTGACACTTGGGGGCCCCAGAACAATGACAACTTGACACTTGGGGGTCCCAGAACTATGACAACCTGACACTTGGGGGCCCCAGAACAATGACACCCTGACACTTGGGGGTCCCAGAAAAATGACAACCTGACACTTGGGGGCCCCAGAACAATGACACCCTGACACTTGGGGGTCCCAGAACAATGACAACCTGACACTTGGGAGTCCCAGAACAATGACAACCTGACACTTGGAGGATCCAGAACAATGACACCCTGACACTTGGGGATCCCAGAACAATGACACACTGACACTTGGGGTCCCAGAACAATGACACCCTGACACCTGGGGGTCCCAGAACAATGACACCCTGACACTTGGGGTCCAGAACAATGACACCCTGACACCTGGGGGTCCCAGAACAATGACACCCTGACACTTGGGGATCCCAGAACAATGACACCCTGACACTTGGGGGATCCAGAACAATGACACCCTGACACTTGGGGGATCCAGAACAATGACACCCTGACACTTGGGGGTCCAGAACAATGACACCCTGACACTTGGGGATCCCAGAACAATGACACCCTGACACTTGGGGTCCCAGAACAATGACACCCTGACACTTGGGGATCCAGAACAATGACACCCTGACACTTGGGGGTCCAGAACAATGACACCCTGACACTTGGGGGTCCCAGAACAATGACACCCTGACACTTGGGGGTCCAGGACAATGACACCCTGACACTAGGGGGTCCAGAACAATGACACCCTGACACCTGGGGGTGCCAGAACAATGACACCCTGACACTTGGGGATCACAGAACAATGACAACCTGACACTTGGGGGTCCCAGAACAATGACAACCTGACACTTGGGGTCCAGAACAATGACAACCTGACACTTGGGGGCCCCAGAACAATGACAACCTGACACTTGGGGGCCCCAGAACAATGACACCCTGACACTTGGGGGTCCCAGAACAATGACAACCTGACACTTGGGGGTCCCAGAACAATGACAACCTGACACTTGGGGGTCCCAGAACAATGACAACCTGACACTTGGGGGTCCCAGAACAATGACAACCTGACACTTGGGGGCCCCAGAACAATGACACCCTGACACTTGGGGGTCCCAGAACAATGACAACCTGACACTTGGGGGCCCCAGAACAATGACAACCTGACACTTGGGGGCCCCAGAACAATGACACCCTGACACTTGGGGGTCCCAGAACAATGACAACCTGACACTTGGGGGCCCCAGAACAATGACACCCTGACACTTGGGGGTCCCAGAACAATGACAACCTGACACTTGGGGGTCCCAGAACAATGACAACCTGACACTTGGAGGATCCAGAACAATGACACCCTGACACTTGGGGGTCCCAGAACAATGACAACCTGACACTTGGGGGCCCCAGAACAATGACAACCTGACACTTGGGGGCCCCAGAACAATGACACCCTGACATTTGGGGATCCCAGAACAATGACACCCTGACACTTGGGGATCCCAGAACAATGACACCCTGACACTTGGGGATCCTAGAACAATGACACCCTGACACTTGGGGATCCCAGAACAATGACACCCTGACACTTGGGGGTCCCAGAACAATGACACCCTGACACTTGGGGGATCCAGAACAATGACACCCTGACACTTGGGGGATCCAGAACAATGACACCCTGACACTTGGGGGTCCCAGAACAATGACACCCTGGCACTTGGGGGTCCCAGAACAATGACACCCTGACACCTGGGGGTCCCAGAACAATGACACCCTGCCACTTGGGGGATCCAGAACAATGACACCCTGACACTTGGGGGCCCCAGAACAATGACACCCTGCCACTTGGTGGATCCAGAACAATGACACCCTGACACTTGGGGGTCCCAGAACAATGACACCCTGACACTTGGGGGATCCAGAACAATGACACCCTGACACTTGGGGGATCCAGAACAATGACACCCTGACACTTGGGGGATCCAGAACAATGACACCCTGACACCTGGGGGTCCCAGAACAATGACACCCTGCCACTTGGGGGATCCAGAACAATGACACCCTGACACTTGGGGGTCCCAGAACAATGACACCCTGACACTTGGGGGATCCAGAACAATGACACCCTGACACTTGGGGGATCCAGAACAATGACACCCTGACACTAGAGGGTCCAGAACAATGACACCCTGACACTTGGGGATCCCAGAACAATGACACCCTGACACTTGGGAGATCCAGAACAATGACACCCTGACACTTGGGGGATCCAGAACAATGACACCCTGACACTTGGGGATCCCAGAACAATGACACCCTGACACTTGGGGATCCCAGAACAATGACACCCTGACACTTGGGGGATCCAGAACAATGACACCCTGACACTTGGGGGACCCAGAACAATGACACCCTGACACTTGGGGGACCCAGAACAATGACACCCTGACACTTGGGGGATCCAGAACAATGACACCCTGACACTTGGGGGATCCAGAACAATGACACCCTGACACTTGGGGGATCCAGAACAATGACACCCTGACACTTGGGGGTCCAGAACAATGACACCCTGACACTTGGGGATCCCAGAACAATGACACACTGACACTTGGGGTCCCAGAACAATGACACACTGACACTTGGGGGTCCAGAACAATGACACCCTGACACCTGGGGGTCCCAGAACAATGACACCCTGACACTTGGGGGTCCAGAACAATGACACCCTGACACCTGGGGGTCCCAGAACAATGACACCCTGACACTTGGAGATCCCAGAACAATGACACCCTGACACTTGGGGGTCCAGAACAATGACACCCTGACACTTGGGGGATCCTGAACAATGACACCCTGACACTTGGGGGTCCAGAACAATGACACCCTGACACTTGGGGGTCCCAGAACAATGACACCCTGACACTTAGGGGTCCCAGAACAATGACACCCTGACAACTGGGGGTCCCAGTACAATGACACCCTGACACTTGGGGGCCCCAGAACAATGACACCCTGCCACTTGGTGGATCCAGAACAATGACACCCTGACACTTGGGGGTCCCAGAACAATGACACCCTGACACTTGGGGGATCCAGAACAATGACACCCTGACACTTGGGGGATCCAGAACAATGACACCCTGACACTTGGGGGATCCAGAACAATGACACCCTGACACCTGGGGGTCCCAGAACAATGACACCCTGCCACTTGGGGGATCCAGAACAATGACACCCTGACACTTGGGGGTCCCAGAACAATGACACCCTGACACTTGGGGGATCCAGAACAATGACACCCTGACACTTGGGGGATCCAGAACAATGACACCCTGACACTAGAGGGTCCAGAACAATGACACCCTGACACTTGGGGATCCCAGAACAATGACACCCTGACACTTGGGAGATCCAGAACAATGACACCCTGACACTTGGGGGATCCAGAACAATGACACCCTGACACTTGGGGATCCCAGAACAATGACACCCTGACACTTGGGGATCCCAGAACAATGACACCCTGACACTTGGGGGATCCAGAACAATGACACCCTGACACTTGGGGGACCCAGAACAATGACACCCTGACACTTGGGGGACCCAGAACAATGACACCCTGACACTTGGGGGATCCAGAACAATGACACCCTGACACTTGGGGGATCCAGAACAATGACACCCTGACACTTGGGGGATCCAGAACAATGACACCCTGACACTTGGGGGTCCAGAACAATGACACCCTGACACTTGGGGATCCCAGAACAATGACACACTGACACTTGGGGTCCCAGAACAATGACACACTGACACTTGGGGGTCCAGAACAATGACACCCTGACACCTGGGGGTCCCAGAACAATGACACCCTGACACTTGGGGGTCCAGAACAATGACACCCTGACACCTGGGGGTCCCAGAACAATGACACCCTGACACTTGGAGATCCCAGAACAATGACACCCTGACACTTGGGGGTCCAGAACAATGACACCCTGACACTTGGGGGATCCTGAACAATGACACCCTGACACTTGGGGGTCCAGAACAATGACACCCTGACACTTGGGGGTCCCAGAACAATGACACCCTGACACTTAGGGGTCCCAGAACAATGACACCCTGACAACTGGGGGTCCCAGTACAATGACACCCTGACACTTGGTGGTCCAGAACAATGACACCCTGACACTTGGGGGTCCAGAACAATGACAACCTGACACCTGGGGGTCCCAGAACAATGACACCCTGACACTTGGGGATCCCAGAACAATGACACCCTGACACTTGGGGATCCTAGAACAATGACACCCTGACACTTGGGGATCCCAGAACAATGACACCCTGACACTTGGGGGTCCCAGAACAATGACACCCTGACACTTGGGGGATCCAGAACAATGACACCCTGACACTTGGGGGATCCAGAACAATGACACCCTGACACTTGGGGATCCAGAACAATGACACCCTGACACTTGGGGGATCCAGAACAATGACACCCTGACACTTGGGGGATCCAGAACAATGACACCCTGACACTTGGGGGATCCAGAACAATGACACCCTGACACTTGGGGATCCAGAACAATGACACCCTGACACCTGGGGGATCCAGAACAATGACACCCTGACACCTGGGGGATCCAGAACAATGACACCCTGACACTTGGGGGATCCAGAACAATGACACCCTGACACTTGGGGATCCCAGAACAATGACACCCTGACACTTGGGGATCCCAGAACAATGACACCCTGACACTTGGGGGATCCAGAACAATGACACCCTGACACTTGGGGGACCCAGAACAATGACACCCTAACACTTGGGGGTCCCAGAACAATGACACCCTGACACTTGGGGGATCCAGAACAATGACACCCTGATACTTGGGGGATCCAGAACAATGACACCCTGACACTTGGGGATCCCAGAACAAGGACACCCTGACACTTGGGGGTCCAGAACAATGACACCCTGACACTTGGGGATCCCAGAACAATGACACACTGACACTTGGGGTCCCAGAACAATGACACACTGACACTTGGGGGTCCAGAACAATGACACCCTGACACCTGGGGGTCCCAGAACAATGACACCCTGACACTTGGGGGTCCAGAACAATGACACCCTGACACCTGGGGGTCCCAGAACAATGACACCCTGACACTTGGAGATCCCAGAACAATGACACCCTGACACTTGGGGGTCCAGAACAATGACACCCTGACACTTGGGGGATCCTGAACAATGACACCCTGACACTTGGGGGTCCAGAACAATAACACCCTGACACTTGGGGGTCCCAGAACAATGACACCCTGACACTTGGGGGATCCTGAACAATGACACCCTGACACTTGGGGGTCCATAACAATGACACCCTGAAACTTGGGGGTCCCAGAACAATGACACCCTGACACTTAGGGGTCCCAGAACAATGACACCCTGACACCTGGGGGTCCCAGAATAATGACACCCTGACACTTGGTGGTCCAGAACAATGACACCCTGACACTTGGGGGTCCAGAACAATGACAACCTGACACCTGGGGGTCCCAGAACAATGACACCCTGACACTTGGGGATCCCAGAACAATGACACCCTGACACTTGGGGATCCTAGAACAATGACACCCTGACACTTGGGGTTCCCAGAACAATGACACCCTGACACTTGGGGGTCCCAGAACAATGACACCCTGACACTTGGGGGATCCAGAACAATGACACCCTGACACCTGGGGGATCCAGAACAAGGACACCCTGACACTTGGGGATCCAGAACAATGACACCCTGACACCTGGGGGATCCAGAACAATGACACCCTGACACTTGGGGATCCAGAACAATGACACCCTGACACTTGGGAATCCAGAACAATGACACCCTGACACTTTGGGGTCCAGAACAATGACACCCTGACACCTGGGGGTCCCAGAACAATGACACCCTGACACTTGGAGATCCCAGAACAATGACACCCTGACACCTGGGGGTCCCAGAACAATGACACCCTGACACTTGGTGGTCCAGAACAATGACACCCTGACACTTGGGGGTCCAGAACAATGACAACCTGACACCTGGGGGTCCCAGAACAATGACACCCTGACACTTGGGGATCCCAGAACAATGACACCCTGACACTTGGGGGTCCCAGAACAATGACACCCTGACACTTGGGGGATCCAGAACAATGACACCCTGACACCTGGGGGATCCAGAACAATGACACCCTGACACTTGGGGATCCAGAACAATGACACCCTGACACTTGGGGGATCCAGAACAATGACACCCTGACACTTGGGGGATCCAGAACAATGACACCCTGACACTTGGGGGATCCAGAACAATGACACCCTGACACTTGGGGATCCAGAACAATGACACCCTGACACCTGGGGGATCCAGAACAATGACACCCTGACACTTGGGGGATCAAGAACAATGACACCCTGACACTTGGGGATCCCAGAACAATGACACCCTGACACTTGGGGATCCCAGAACAATGACACCCTGACACTTGGGGGATCCAGAACAATGACACCCTGACACTTGGGGGACCCAGAACAATGACACCCTGACACTTGGGGGTCCCAGAACAATGACACCCTGACACTTGGGGGATCCAGAACAATGACACCCTGACACTTGGGGGATCCAGAACAATGACACCCTGACACTTGGGGATCCCAGAACAAGGACACCCTGACACTTGGGGGTCCAGAACAATGACACCCTGACACTTGGGGATCCCAGAACAATGACACCCTGACACTTGGGGATCCCAGAACAATGACACCCTGACACTTGGGGATCCCAGAACAATGACACCCTGACACTTGGGGGATCCAGAACAATGACACCCAGACACTTGGGGGACCCAGAACAATGACACCCTGACACTTGGGGGTCCCAGAACAATGACACCCTGACACTTGGGGGATCCAGAACAATGACACCCTGACACTTGGGGGATCCAGAACAATGACACCCTGACACTTGGGGATCCCAGAACAAGGACACCCTGACACTTGGGGTTCCAGAATAATGACACCCTGACACCTGGGGATCCCAGAACAATGACACACTGACACTTGGGGTCCCAGAACAATGACACACTGACACTTGGGGGTCCAGAACAATGACACCCTGACACCTGGGGGTCCCAGAACAATGACACCCTGACACTTGGGGGTCCAGAACAATGACACCCTGACACCTGGGGGTCCCAGAACAATGACACCCTGACACTTGGAGATCCCAGAACAATGACACCCTGACACTTGGGGGTCCAGAACAATGACACCCTGACACTTGGGGGATCCTGAACAATGACACCCTGACACTTGGGGGTCCAGAACAATGACACCCTGACACTTGGGGGTCCCAGAACAATGACACCCTGACACTTAGGGGTCCCAGAACAATGACACCCTGACACCTGGGATTCCCAGAACAATGACACCCTGACACTTGGTGGTCCAGAACAATGACACCCTGACACTTGGGGGTCCAAAACAATGACAACCTGACACCTGGGGGTCCCAGAACAATGACACCCTGACACTTGGGGATCCCAGAACAATGACACCCTGACACTTGGGGATCCTAGAACAATGACACCCTGACACTTGGGGATCCCAGAACAATGACACCCTGACACTTGGGGGTCCCAGAACAATGACACCCTGACACTTGGGGGATCCAGAACAATGACACCCTGACACCTGGGGGATCCAGAACAATGACACCCTGACACTTGGGGATCCAGAACAATGACACCCTGACACTTGGGGGATCCAGAACAATGACACCCTGACACTTGGGGGATCCAGAACAATGACACCCTGACACTTGGGGGATCCAGAACAATGACACCCTGACACTTGGGGTCCCCAGAAAAATGACAGAACGTCAGGAATATGAGGGAATGTGAAGACAAAGTTCCCCAGTGTAAAATCAATAGGCATAAATGGTAGAAGTTGACATTTGCCGAAAGATGGTGAACGTTCATTTGCAGCTTTTTTTTAAAAAAAGAGAAATAATAAAAAATAAATAAATAAAAAGATATAATTTTATGTATATATATTTTTTTTTTTTTTCTGTTTTTTGTTTTTGTTTTGTTTTTGTCCGGTATATAAAACTCCAGTAATCTGCATGGAGTAATGTGATCTCACACTGCCACCTACTGGCAAGTTCACATTCCTGCATTGCTTAAAACAAAAAAATATTTACATGTAAATAAATATAAATGAGCCAGGCGGGGGAGGGTTAAAGAGGACCTGTCAGTAACTTTGCATCTAAGCAAATAAAATTCTTACATGTCCCAATATACAGTAACAAAATGAGAATTCAGAATAAGCTCAGCTTTTTATTATTATAAAGCTGTCCTTGAGTTCCTCCAACCAGTGACTTTGGCCAGGCTGAGATGTCATCAGTCTGCTGCAGGCAGGAGGAAGCATTTCCTCAGTCTCCCCTCCCCCAGTGAGCAGACTGTACAGTCCCTTGAAAAAGTATTCATGCCTATTGAAATTTTCTACATTTTCCCATGTTACAACCAAAAATTTATTTTATTGGGATTTTATGTGATGGATCGATACAAAGTGTCACATAATTGTGAAGTGGAAGGAAAACTATACAAATAAATATGTGAAAAGTGTGGGTGGGGGGGGGGGGGGATTTGTATTCAGCCCCCTTTACTCTGACAACTAAAATCTAGTGGAACCAATTGTCTTCAGAAGTCACCTAATTAGTAAATAGAGTCCACCTGTGTGTCATATAATCTCAGTATAAATACTGTTCTGTGAAGCCCTCAGAGGTTTGTTGGAGAACCTTAGTGAACAAACAGCATCATGAAGGCCAAGGAACACACCAGACAGGTCAGGGATAAAGTTGTGGAGAAGTATAAAGCAGGGTTAGGTTATAATAAAATCTCCCAAGCTTTGAACATCTCACAGAGCTCTGTTCAATCCATCATCGGAAAATGGAAAGAGTATGGCACAACTGCAAACCTACCAAGACATGGTCGTCCACCTAAACTGACCAGGCCGGGCAAGGAGAGCATTCATCAGAGAAGCAGCTAAGAGGTCCATGGTAACTCTGGAGGAGCTGCAGAGATCCACAGCTCAGGGGGGAGAATCTGTCCACAGGACAACTATTAGTCTTCTTCTCCACAAATCTGCCCTTTATGGAAGAGTGACAAGAAGAAAGACATTGGGGAAAGAAAGTCATAAGAAGTCCTGTTTGCAGTTTGTGAGAAGCCATGTGGGGGACACAGCAAACATGTGGGGGACACAGCAATCATGTGGGGGACACAATCATGTGGGGGACCCAGCAAACATGTGGGGGACACAGCAATCATGTGGGGGGACACGGCAATCATGTGGGGGGACACGACAATCATGTGGGCGACACAGCAATCATGTGGGGGACACAGCAAACAGGTGGGGGACACAGCAAACATGTTGGGGACACAGCAATCATGTGGGGGACACAGCAAACATGTGGGGGACACAGCAAACATGTGGGGGACACAGCAATCATGTGGGGGACACAGCAAACATGTGGGGGACACAGCAATCATGTGGGGGACACAGCAATCATGTGGGGGGACACAGCAACCATGTGGGGGACACAGCAAACATGTGGGGGACACAGCAAACATGTGGGGGACACAGCAATCATGTGGAAGAAGGTGCTCTGGTCACATGACACCAAAATTCAACTTTTTTCCCTAAAAGCAAAATGCTATGTGTGGGGAAAACTAACACTGCACATGACCCTGAACACACCATCCCCACCGTGAAACATGGTGGTGGAAGCATCATGTGGTGGGGATGCTTTTCTTCAGCAGGGACAGGGAAGCTGGTCAGAGTTGATGGGAAGATGGATGGAGACAAATACAGGACAATCTTAGAAGAAACCCTGTTAGAGTCGGCAAAAGACTTGAGACCGGGGGGGAGGTTCACCTTCCAGCAGGACAACGACCCTAAAGTACAGCCAGAGCTACAATGGAATGGTTTAGATCAAAGCCTATTCATGTGTTAGAATGGCCCAGTCACAGTCCAGACCTAAATCCCATTGAGAAACTGTGGCAAGACTTGAAACTTGCTGATCACAGACGCTCTCCATCCAATCTGACAGAACTTGAGATATTTTACAAAGAAGAATGGGCAGAATTGTCCCTCTCTAGATGGGAAAAGCTGGTAGAGACACCCTCAAAAAGACTTGTAGAGAAAGGGGGTTCTACAAAGTATTGACTCTGGGGGGCGCCATACAAATGCCCCCCCCCCCCCCCACACACACACACACTTTTCACATATTTATTTGTATCATTTTCCTTCACAATTATGTGACACTTTGTGTTGGTCCATCACATAAAATCCCAATAAAATACATTTATATTTTTGGTTGTAACATGACAGGATGCCGGGAATTTCAAGGGGTATGAATACTTTTTCAAGGCACTGTACTTGGTAACTTTGTAGAAGGAGGAGGAAGCATTTCCCATCCCCCAGTGATCAGACTGTAAAGTGTAACTTTGTAGTAAGCCAGGAAAAATATAAGCAAACAAAATGGTATCTTTATTATAAAACAGTATAACAAGCACATTGTAATGTGTTCCGGCGCTGTCTGTGGTTGCCGTGGGTTACTGCAGTTTATCTGTCATTTTTGCTTTAGGACGTTGAGGGAAGTATACCTACCTGCAGGGACATCCAATGAGTCCGACAACCGCCGCCTCCGACAACCGTATTCCAGACAGCGAGATGAATGACTGTATGATCAAGGCCAGCAGACGCCACGAGGAAGGAGCGCCGTTACCATAGCAACCCGGAGACTAAACATTGTATAGAAAATGTTTTCTCCTCTATGTATGGACTCTGCACAGTACTACTTCTCCTGTCCTGTATGTCGGGTGTAATTCTCGGTATCTGTCCTTATTCTGTATGTATGGACTCTGCACAGTACTACTTCTCCTGTCCTGTATGTCGGGTGTAATTCTCGGTATCTGCTCTTATTCTGTATGTATGGACTCTGCACAGTACTACTTCTCTTGTCCTGTATGTCGGGTGTAATTCTCAGTATCTGTTCTTATTCTGTATGTATGGACTCTGCACAGTACTACTTCTCTTGTCCTGTATGTCGGGTGTAATTCTCAGTATCTGTTCTTATTCTGTATGTATGGACTCTGCACAGTACTACTTCTCCTGTCCTGTATGTCGGGTGTAATTCTCGGTATCTGTTCTTATTCTGTATGTATGGACTCTGCACAGTACTACTTCTCTTGTCCTGTATGTCGGGTGTAATTCTCGGTATCTGCTCTTATTCTGTATGTATGGACTCTGCACAGTACTACTTCTCCTGTCCTGTATGTCGGGTGTAATTCTCAGTATCTGTTCTTATTCTGTATGTATGGACTCTGCACAGTACTACTTCTCTTGTCCTGTATGTCGGGTGTAATTCTCGGTATCTCTCCTTATTCTGTATGTATGGACTCTGCACAGTACTACTTCTCCTGTCCTGTATGTCGGGTGTAATTCTCGGTATCTGTTCTTATTCTGTATGTATGGACTCTGCACAGTACTACTTCTCCTGTCCTGTATGCCGGGTGTAATTCTCAGTATCTGTCCTTATTCTGTATGTATGGACTCTGCACAGTACTACTTCTCTTGTCCTGTATGTCGGGTGTAATTCTCGGTATCTCTCCTTATTCTGTATGTATGGACTCTGCACAGTACTACTTCTCTTGTCTTGTATGTCGGGTGTAATTCTCAGTATCTGCTCTTATTCTGTATGTATGGACTCTGCACAGTACTACTTCCCTTGTCCTGTATGTCGGGTGTAATTCTCAGTATCTGTTCTTATTCTGTATGTATGGACTCTGCACAGTACTACTTCTCTTGTCCTGTATGTCGGGTGTAATTCTCAGTATCTCTTCTTATTCTGTATGTATGGACTCTGCACAGTACTACTTCTCTTGTCCTGTATGTCGGGTGTAATTCTCAGTATCTCTTCTTATTCTGTATGTATGGACTCTGCACAGTACTACTTCTCTTGTCCTGTATGTCGGGTGTAATTCTCAGTATCTGTTCCTATTCTGTATGTATGGACTCTGCACAGTACTACTTCTCTTGTCCTGTATGTCGGGTGTAATTCTCGGTATCTCTCCTTATTCTGTATGTATGGACTCTGCACAGTACTACTTCTCTTGTCCTGTATGTCGGGTGTAATTCTCAGTATCTGCTCTTATTCTGTATGTATGGACTCTGCACAGTACTACTTCCCTTGTCCTGTATGTCGGGTGTAATTCTCAGTATCTGTTCTTATTCTGTATGTATGGACTCTGCACGGTACTACTTCTCTTGTCCTGTATGTCGGGTGTAATTCTCAGTATCTGTCCTTATTCTGTATGTATGGACTCTGCACAGTACTACTTCTCTTGTCCTGTATGTCGGGTGTAATTCTCAGTATCTGTTCTTATTCTGTATGTATGGACTCTGCACAGTACTACGTCTCCTGTCCTGTATGTCGGGTGTAATTCTCAGTATCTGCTCTTATTCTGTATGTATGGACTCTGCACAGTACTACTTCTCTTGTCCTGTATGTCGGGTGTAATTCTCGGTATCTGTCCTTATTCTGTATGTATGGACTCTGCACAGTACTACTTCTCTTGTCCTGTATGTCGGGTGTAATTCTCGGTATCTCTCCTTATTCTGTATGTATGGACTCTGCACAGTACTACTTCTCTTGTCCTGTATGTCGGGTGTAATTCTCGGTATCTCTCCTTATTCTGTATGTATGGACTCTGCACAGTACTACTTCTCTTGTCCTGTATGTCGGGTGTAATTCTCAGTATCTGCTCTTATTCTGTATGTATGGACTCTGCACAGTACTACTTCTCTTGTCCTGTATGTCGGGTGTAATTCTCAGTATCTGTTCTTATTCTGTATGTATGGACTCTGCACAGTACTACTTCTCCTGTCCTGTATGTCGGGTGTAATTCTCAGTATCTGTTCTTATTCTGTATGTATGGACTCTGCACAGTACTACTTCTCTTGTCCTGTATGTCGGGTGTAATTCTCAGTATCTGTTCTTATTCTGTATGTATGGACTCTGCACAGTACTACTTCTCTTGTCCTGTATGTCGGGTGTAATTCTCGGTATCTGTCCTTATTCTGTATGTATGGACTCTGCACAGTACTACTTCTCTTGTCCTGTATGTCGGGTGTAATTCTCAGTATCTGTTCTTATTCTGTATGTATGGACTCTGCACAGTACTACTTCTCTTGTCCTGTATGTCGGGTGTAATTCTCGGTATCTGTCCTTATTCTGTATGTATGGACTCTGCACAGTACTACTTCCCTTGTCCTGTATGTCGGGTGTAATTCTCGGTATCTGTCCTTATTCTGTATGTATGGACTCTGCACAGTACTACTTCTCTTGTCCTGTATGTCGGGTGTAATTCTCAGTATCTGTTCTTATTCTGTATGTATGGACTCTGCACAGTACTACTTCTCTTGTCCTGTATGTCGGGTGTAATTCTCGGTATCTGTCCTTATTCTGTATGTATGGACTCTGCACAGTACTACTTCTCTTGTCCTGTATGTCGGGTGTAATTCTCAGTATCTGTCCTTATTCTATATGTATGGACTCTGCACAGTACTACTTCTCTTGTCCTGTATGTCGGGTGTAATTCTCAGTATCTGTTCTTATTCTGTATGTATGGACTCTGCACAGTACTACTTCTCCTGTCCTGTATGTCGGGTGTAATTCTCAGTATCTGTTCTTATTCTGTATGTATGGACTCTGCACAGTACTACTTCTCTTGTCCTGTATGTCGGGTGTAATTCTCGGTATCTGTTCTTATTCTGTATGTATGGACTCTGCACAGTACTACTTCTCCTGTCCTGTATGTCGGGTGTAATTCTCAGTATCTGTTCTTATTCTGTATGTATGGACTCTGCACAGTACTACTTCTCTTGTCCTGTATGTCGGGTGTAATTCTCAGTATCTGTTCTTATTCTGTATGTATGGACTCTGCACAGTACTACTTCTCTTGTCCTGTATGTCGGGTGTAATTCTCGGTATCTGTTCTTATTCTGTATGTATGGACTCTGCACAGTACTACTTCTCTTGTCCTGTATGTCGGGTGTAATTCTCGGTATCTGTCCTTATTCTGTATGTATGGACTCTGCACAGTACTACTTCTCTTGTCCTGTATGTCGGGTGTAATTCTCAGTATCTGTCCTTATTCTGTATGTATGGACTCTGCACAGTACTACTTCTCCTGTCCTGTATGTCGGGTGTAATTCTCAGTATCTGTCCTTATTCTGTATGTATGGACTCTGCACAGTACTACTTCTCTTGTCCTGTATGTCGGGTGTAATTCTCGGTATCTGTTCTTATTCTGTATGTATGGACTCTGCACAGTACCACTTCTCTTGTCCTGTATGTCGGGTGTAATTCTCAGTATCTGTTCTTATTCTGTATGTATGGACTCTGCACAGTACTACTTCTCTTGTCCTGTATGTCGGGTGTAATTCTCGGTATCTGTTCTTATTCTGTATGTATGGACTCTGCACAGCACTACTTCTCTTGTCCTGTATGCCGGGTGTAATTCTCAGTATCTGTTCTTATTCTGTATGTATGGACTCTGCACAGTACTACTTCTCTTGTCCTGTATGTCGGGTGTAATTCTCAGTATCTGTTCTTATTCTGTATGTATGGACTCTGCACAGTACTACTTTTCCTGTCCTGTATGTCAGGTGTAATTCTCAGTATCTGTTCTTATTCTGTATGTATGGACTCTGCACAGTACTACTTCTCTTGTCCTGTATGTCGGGTGTAATTCTCGGTATCTGTCCTTATTCTGTATGTATGGACTCTGCACAGTACTACTTCTCTTGTCCTGTATGTCGGGTGCAATTCTCAGTATCTGTTCTTATTCTGTATGTATGGACTCTGCACAGTACTACTTCTCCTGTCCTGTATGTCGGGTGTAATTCTCGGTATCTGTTCTTATTCTGTATGTATGGACTCTGCACAGTACTACTTCTCCTGTCCTGTATGTCGGGTGTAATTCTCGGTATCTCTTCTTATTCTGTATGTATGGACTCTGCACAGTACTACTTCTCTTGTCCTGTATGTCGGGTGTAATTCTCAGTATCTGTCCTTATTCTGTATGTATGGACTCTGCACAGTACTACTTCTCCTGTCCTGTATGTCGGGTGTAATTCTCAGTATCTGTTCTTATTCTGTATGTATGGACTCTGCACAGTACTACTTCTCCTGTCCTGTATGTCGGGTGTAATTCTCAGTATCTGTTCTTATTCTGTATGTATGGACTCTGCACAGTACTACTTCTCTTGTCCTGTATGTCGGGTGTAATTCTCGGTATCTGTTCTTATTCTGTATGTATGGACTCTGCACAGTACTACTTCTCCTGTCCTGTATGTCGGGTGTAATTCTCGGTATCTCTTCTTATTCTGTATGTATGGACTCTGCACAGTACTACTTCTCTTGTCCTGTATGTCGGGTGTAATTCTCAGTATCTGTCCTTATTCTGTATGTATGGACTCTGCACAGTACTACTTCTCCTGTCCTGTATGTCGGGTGTAATTCTCAGTATCTGTTCTTATTCTGTATGTATGGACTCTGCACAGTACTACTTCTCCTGTCCTGTATGTCGGGTGTAATTCTCAGTATCTGTTCTTATTCTGTATGTATGGACTCTGCACAGTACTACTTCTCTTGTCCTGTATGTCGGGTGTAATTCTACGTATCTGTCCTTATTCTGTATGTATGGACTCTGCACAGTACTACTTCTCCTGTCCTGTATGTCGGGTGTAATTCTCAGTATCTGTTCTTATTCTGTATGTATGGACTCTGCACAGTACTACTTCTCCTGTCCTGTATGCCGGGTGTAATTCTCGGTATCTGTTCTTATTCTGTATGTATGGACTCTGCACAGTACTACTTCTCTTGTCCTGTATGTCGGGTGTAATTCTCAGTATCTGTCCTTATTCTGTATGTATGGACTCTGCACAGTACTACTTCTCCTGTCCTGTATGTCGGGTGTAATTCTCAGTATCTGTTCTTATTCTGTATGTATGGACTCTGCACAGTACTACTTCTCCTGTCCTGTATGCCGGGTGTAATTCTCAGTATCTGTTCTTATTCTGTATGTATGGACTCTGCACAGTACTACTTCTCTTGTCCTGTATGTCGGGTGTAATTCTCAGTATCTGTTCTTATTCTGTATGTATGGACTCTGCACAGTACTACTTCTCTTGTCCTGTATGTCGGGTGTAATTCTCGGTATCTGTCCTTATTCTGTATGTATGGACTCTGCACAGTACTACTTCTCTTGTCCTGTATGTCGGGTGTAATTCTCGGTATCTGTCCTTATTCTGTATGTATGGACTCTGCACAGTACTACTTCTCTTGTCCTGTATGTCGGGTGTAATTCTCAGTATCTGCTCTTATTCTGTATGTATGGACTCTGCACAGTACTACTTCTCTTGTCCTGTATGTCGGGTGTAATTCTCGGTATCTGTCCTTATTCTGTATGTATGGACTCTGCACAGTACTACTTCTCTTGTCCTGTATGTCGGGTGTAATTCTCGGTATCTCTCCTTATTCTGTATGTATGGACTCTGCACAGTACTACTTCTCTTGTCCTGTATGTCGGGTGTAATTCTCGGTATCTCTCCTTATTCTGTATGTATGGACTCTGCACAGTACTACTTCTCTTGTCCTGTATGTCGGGTGTAATTCTCAGTATCTGCTCTTATTCTGTATGTATGGACTCTGCACAGTACTACTTCTCTTGTCCTGTATGTCGGGTGTAATTCTCAGTATCTGTTCTTATTCTGTATGTATGGACTCTGCACAGTACTACTTCTCCTGTCCTGTATGTCGGGTGTAATTCTCAGTATCTGTTCTTATTCTGTATGTATGGACTCTGCACAGTACTACTTCTCTTGTCCTGTATGTCGGGTGTAATTCTCGGTATCTCTCCTTATTCTGTATGTATGGACTCTGCACAGTACTACTTCTCTTGTCCTGTATGTCGGGTGTAATTCTCAGTATCTGTTCTTATTCTGTATGTATGGACTCTGCACAGTACTACTTCTCTTGTCCTGTATGTCGGGTGTAATTCTCGGTATCTGTCCTTATTCTGTATGTATGGACTCTGCACAGTACTACTTCTCTTGTCCTGTATGTCGGGTGTAATTCTCGGTATCTGTCCTTATTCTGTATGTATGGACTCTGCACAGTACTACTTCTCTTGTCCTGTATGTCGGGTGTAATTCTCAGTATCTGTTCTTATTCTGTATGTATGGACTCTGCACAGTACTACTTCTCTTGTCCTGTATGTCGGGTGTAATTCTCGGTATCTGTCCTTATTCTGTATGTATGGACTCTGCACAGTACTACTTCTCTTGTCCTGTATGTCGGGTGTAATTCTCGGTATCTGTCCTTATTCTGTATGTATGGACTCTGCACAGTACTACTTCTCTTGTCCTGTATGTCGGGTGTAATTCTCAGTATCTGTTCTTATTCTGTATGTATGGACTCTGCACAGTACTACTTCTCTTGTCCTGTATGTCGGGTGTAATTCTCGGTATCTGTTCTTATTCTGTATGTATGGACTCTGCACAGTACTACTTCTCCTGTCCTGTATGTCGGGTGTAATTCTCAGTATCTGTTCTTATTCTGTATGTATGGACTCTGCACAGTACTACTTCTCTTGTCCTGTATGTCGGGTGTAATTCTCGGTATCTGTTCTTATTCTGTATGTATGGACTCTGCACAGTACTACTTCTCTTGTCCTGTATGTCGGGTGTAATTCTCAGTATCTGTTCTTATTCTGTATGTATGGACTCTGCACAGTACTACTTCTCCTGTCCTGTATGTCGGGTGTAATTCTCAGTATCTGTTCTTATTCTGTATGTATGGACTCTGCACAGTACTACTTCTCTTGTCCTGTATGTCGGGTGTAATTCTCGGTATCTGTTCTTATTCTGTATGTATGGACTCTGCACAGTACTACTTCTCCTGTCCTGTATGTCGGGTGTAATTCTCAGTATCTGTTCTTATTCTGTATGTATGGACTCTGCACAGTACTACTTCTCTTGACCTGTATGTCGGGTGTAATTCTCAGTATCTGTTCTTATTCTGTATGTATGGACTCTGCACAGTACTACTTCTTTTGTCCTGTATGTCGGGTGTAATTCTCGGTATCTGTTCTTATTCTGTATGTATGGACTCTGCACAGTACTACTTCTCTTGTCCTGTATGTCGGGTGTAATTCTCGGTATCTGTCCTTATTCTGTATGTATGGACTCTGCACAGTACTACTTCTCTTGTCCTGTATGTCGGGTGTAATTCTCAGTATCTGTCCTTATTCTGTATGTATGGACTCTGCACAGTACTACTTCTCCTGTCCTGTATGTCGGGTGTAATTCTCAGTATCTGTCCTTATTCTGTATGTATGGACTCTGCACAGTACTACTTCTCTTGTCCTGTATGTCGGGTGTAATTCTCGGTATCTGTTCTTATTCTGTATGTATGGACTCTGCACAGTACCACTTCTCTTGTCCTGTATGTCGGGTGTAATTCTCAGTATCTGTTCTTATTCTGTATGTATGGACTCTGCACAGTACTACTTCTCTTGTCCTGTATGTCGGGTGTAATTCTCGGTATCTGTTCTTATTCTGTATGTATGGACTCTGCACAGCACTACTTCTCTTGTCCTGTATGCCGGGTGTAATTCTCAGTATCTGTTCTTATTCTGTATGTATGGACTCTGCACAGTACTACTTCTCTTGTCCTGTATGTCGGGTGTAATTCTCAGTATCTGTTCTTATTCTGTATGTATGGACTCTGCACAGTACTACTTTTCCTGTCCTGTATGTCAGGTGTAATTCTCAGTATCTGTTCTTATTCTGTATGTATGGACTCTGCACAGTACTACTTCTCTTGTCCTGTATGTCGGGTGTAATTCTCGGTATCTGTCCTTATTCTGTATGTATGGACTCTGCACAGTACTACTTCTCTTGTCCTGTATGTCGGGTGCAATTCTCAGTATCTGTTCTTATTCTGTATGTATGGACTCTGCACAGTACTACTTCTCCTGTCCTGTATGTCGGGTGTAATTCTCGGTATCTGTTCTTATTCTGTATGTATGGACTCTGCACAGTACTACTTCTCCTGTCCTGTATGTCGGGTGTAATTCTCGGTATCTGTTCTTATTCTGTATGTATGGACTCTGCACAGTACTACTTCTCTTGTCCTGTATGTCGGGTGTAATTCTCAGTATCTGTCCTTATTCTGTATGTATGGACTCTGCACAGTACTACTTCTCCTGTCCTGTATGTCGGGTGTAATTCTCAGTATCTGTTCTTATTCTGTATGTATGGACTCTGCACAGTACTACTTCTCCTGTCCTGTATGTCGGGTGTAATTCTCAGTATCTGTTCTTATTCTGTATGTATGGACTCTGCACAGTACTACTTCTCTTGTCCTGTATGTCGGGTGTAATTCTCGGTATCTGTTCTTATTCTGTATGTATGGACTCTGCACAGTACTACTTCTCTTGTCCTGTATGTCGGGTGTAATTCTACGTATCTGTCCTTATTCTGTATGTATGGACTCTGCACAGTACTACTTCTCCTGTCCTGTATGTCGGGTGTAATTCTCAGTATCTGTTCTTATTCTGTATGTATGGACTCTGCACAGTACTACTTCTCCTGTCCTGTATGCCGGGTGTAATTCTCGGTATCTGTTCTTATTCTGTATGTATGGACTCTGCACAGTACTACTTCTCTTGTCCTGTATGTCGGGTGTAATTCTCAGTATCTGTCCTTATTCTGTATGTATGGACTCTGCACAGTACTACTTCTCCTGTCCTGTATGTCGGGTGTAATTCTCAGTATCTGTTCTTATTCTGTATGTATGGACTCTGCACAGTACTACTTCTCCTGTCCTGTATGCCGGGTGTAATTCTCAGTATCTGTTCTTATTCTGTATGTATGGACTCTGCACAGTACTACTTCTCTTGTCCTGTATGTCGGGTGTAATTCTCAGTATCTGTTCTTATTCTGTAATGTATGGACTCTGCACAGTACTACTTCTCTTGTCCTGTATGTCGGGTGTAATTCTCAGTATCTGTCCTTATTCTGTATGTATGGACTCTGCACAGTACTACTTCTCCTGTCCTGTATGTCGGGTGTAATTCTCGGTATCTGTTCTTATTCTGTATGTATGGACTCTGCACAGTACTACTTCTCTTGTCCTGTATGTCGGGTGTAATTCTCAGTATCTGTTCTTATTCTGTATGTATGGACTCTGCACAGTACTACTTCTCTTGTCCTGTATGTCGGGTGTAATTCTCGGTATCTGTTCTTATTCTGTATGTATGGACTCTGCACAGTACTACTTCTCCTGTCCTGTATGTCGGGTGTAATTCTCGGTATCTGTTCTTATTCTGTATGTATGGACTCTGCACAGTACCACTTCTCTTGTCCTGTATGTCGGGTGTAATTCTCAGTATCTGTTCTTATTCTGTATGTATGGACTCTGCACAGTACTACTTCTCCTGTCCTGTATGTCGGGTGTAATTCTCGGTATCTGTTCTTATTCTGTATGTATGGACTCTGCACAGTACCACTTCTCTTGTCCTGTATGTCGGGTGTAATTCTCAGTATCTGTTCTTATTCTGTATGTATGGACTCTGCACAGTACTACTTCTCTTGTCCTGTATGTCGGGTGTAATTCTCGGTATCTCTTCTTATTCTGTATGTATGGACTCTGCACAGTACTACTTTTCTTGTCCTGTATGTCGGGTGTAATTCTCAGTATCTGTTCTTATTCTGTATGTATGGACTCTGCACAGTACTACTTCTCTTGTCCTGTATGTCGGGTGTAATTCTCAGTATCTGTCCTTATTCTGTATGTATGGACTCTGCACAGTACTACTTCTCTTGTCCTGTATGTCGGGTGTAATTCTCGGTATCTGTTCTTATTCTGTATGTATGGACTCTGCACAGTACTACTTCTCTTGTCCTGTATGTCGGGTGCAATTCTCAGTATCTGTTCTTATTCTGTATGTATGGACTCTGCACAGTACTACTTCTCTTGTCCTGTATGTCGGGTGTAATTCTCAGTATCTGTCCTTATTCTGTATGTATGGACTCTGCACAGTACTACTTCTCTTGTCCTGTATGTCGGGTGTAATTCTCAGTATCTGTCCTTATTCTGTATGTATGGACTCTGCACAGTACTACTTCTCTTGTCCTGTATGTCGGGTGCAATTCTCAGTATCTGTTCTTATTCTGTATGTATGGACTCTGCACAGTACTACTTCTCCTGTCCTGTATGTCGGGTGTAATTCTCGGTATCTGTTCTTATTCTGTATGTATGGACTCTGCACAGTACTACTTCTCCTGTCCTGTATGTCGGGTGTAATTCTCAGTATCTGTCCTTATTCTGTATGTATGGACTCTGCACAGTACTACTTCTCTTGTCCTGTATGTCGGGTGTAATTCTCAGTATCTGTCCTTATTCTGTATGTATGGACTCTGCACAGTACTACTTCTCTTGTCCTGTATGTCGGGTGCAATTCTCAGTATCTGTTCTTATTCTGTATGTATGGACTCTGCACAGTACTACTTCTCCTGTCCTGTATGTCGGGTGTAATTCTCGGTATCTGTTCTTATTCTGTATGTATGGACTCTGCACAGTACTACTTCTCCTGTCCTGTATGTCGGGTGTAATTCTCGGTATCTGTTCTTATTCTGTATGTATGGACTCTGCACAGTACTACTTCTCCTGTCCTGTATGTCGGGTGTAATTCTCGGTATCTGTTCTTATTCTGTATGTATGGACTCTGCACAGTACTACTTCTCCTGTCCTGTATGCCGGGTGTAATTCTCGGTATCTGTTCTTATTCTGTATGTATGGACTCTGCACAGTACTACTTCTCTTGTCCTGTATGTCGGGTGTAATTCTCGGTATCTGTTCTTATTCTGTATGTATGGACTCTGCACAGTACTACTTCTCTTGTCCTGTATGTCGGGTGTAATTCTCAGTATCTGTTCTTATTCTGTATGTATGGACTCTGCACAGTACCACTTCTCTTGTCCTGTATGTCGGGTGTAATTCTCGGTATCTGTTCTTATTCTGTATGTATGGACTCTGCACAGTACTACTTCTCCTGTCCTGTATGTCGGGTGTAATTCTCAGTATCTGTCCTTATTCTGTATGTATGGACTCTGCACAGTACCACTTCTCTTGTCCTGTATGTCGGGTGTAATTCTCGGTATCTGTTCTTATTCTGTATGTATGGACTCTGCACAGTACTACTTCTCTTGTCCTGTATGTCGGGTGTAATTCTCAGTATCTGTCCTTATTCTGTATGTATGGACTCTGCACAGTACTACTTCTCTTGTCCTGTATGTCGGGTGTAATTCTCAGTATCTGTTCTTATTCTGTAATGTATGGACTCTGCACAGTACTACTTCTCTTGTCCTGTATGTCGGGTGTAATTCTCAGTATCTGTCCTTATTCTGTATGTATGGACTCTGCACAGTACTACTTCTCTTGTCCTGTATGTCGGGTGTAATTCTCGGTATCTGTTCTTATTCTGTATGTATGGACTCTGCACAGTACTACTTCTCCTGTCCTGTATGTCGGGTGTAATTCTCGGTATCTGTTCTTATTCTGTATGTATGGACTCTGCACAGTACTACTTCTCTTGTCCTGTATGTCGGGTGTAATTCTCAGTATCTGTTCTTATTCTGTATGTATGGACTCTGCACAGTACTACTTCTCTTGTCCTGTATGTCGGGTGTAATTCTCGGTATCTGTTCTTATTCTGTATGTATGGACTCTGCACAGTACTACTTCTCTTGTCCTGTATGTCGGGTGTAATTCTCGGTATCTGTTCTTATTCTGTATGTATGGACTCTGCACAGTACTACTTCTCCTGTCCTGTATGTCGGGTGTAATTCTCGGTATCTGTTCTTATTCTGTATGTATGGACTCTGCACAGTACTACTTCTCCTGTCCTGTATGTCGGGTGTAATTCTCGGTATCTGTCCTTATTCTGTATGTATGGACTCTGCACAGTACTACTTTTCTTGTCCTGTATGTCGGTTGTAATTCTCAGTATCTGTTCTTATTCTGTATGTATGGACTCTGCACAGTACTACTTCTCTTGTCCTGTATGTCGGGTGTAATTCTCAGTATCTGTCCTTATTCTGTATGTATGGACTCTGCACAGTACTACTTCTCTTGTCCTGTATGTCGGGTGTAATTCTCAGTATCTGTCCTTATTCTGTATTTATGGACTCTGCACAGTACTACTTCTCTTGTCCTGTATGTCGGGTGTAATTCTCGGTATCTGTTCTTATTCTGTATGTATGGACTCTGCACAGTACTACTTCTCCTGTCCTGTATGTCGGATGTAATTCTCGGTATCTGTTCTTATTCTGTATGCATAGTTGCCAACATTGCAAAAAAAACATCTGGGACACTTTTTTTGTATTGAGGCGGAGCCTTGCTATAATCAGGGGGCGGGGCATTTGTTTGTAGGCGTGTCACCCTGGAGTGAAAAATGCGGCGCGCTCAGCGCGCCGTGGCGAAAAATGGGCGTGGTTTACGCACGATAGTGGGTGTGGTTTAAATGGGCGTGGTTCAAAGGGGTGTGGCTAGAGTCCGAGGTGAGAGAAAGAGAGAGAAAGAAATAGAAAGAAAGAAGCCAGATCCTACACCACAATAGAAATGTGTAACAAAATTGGCAGATAAGGATACTCCAAAACACCTGTTGGCGCTTCAATCATCCCGGCACCATGGTTGTTACGGTGTCAGGATGATTGAAGTGCATTATTTCTATTTTTACATTGTAATATAAAATGAAATCATTCAACTCACCATAATGCCGAATCAGTAGAAGACCTGAGCGTGTTACCTGCCACGTCGCCTGCCACCAGATGGCCTCCCCAGCAGTCCGTCCTTGCATCAGGTGCCTCCCCAGCAGTCCGTCCTTGCATCAGGTGCCTCCCCAGCAGTCCGTCCTTGCATCAGGTGCCTCCCCAGCAGAGCCCCCTCCACACTTGTGGACAAGGGTCCAAAAATCATGATTGTCCCGGGAAATTCGGGACTGTTGGTAACTATGCAGGCGTCCCCAGTGGAGTCCCCCCTTACATCAGGCGTCCCCAGTGGAGTCCCCCCTTACATCAAGTGTCCCCAGAGGAGTCCCTCCTTACATCAGGCGTCCCCAGCGGAGTCCCTCCTTACATCAGGCGTCCCCAGAGGAGTCCCTCCTTACCTCAGGCGTACCCAGCGGAGTCCTTCCTTACATCAGGTGTACCCAGAGGAGTCCCCCTTACATCAGGCGTCCCCAGTGGAGTCCCCCCTTACATCAAGTGTCCCCAGAGGAGTCCCTCCTTACATCAGGCGTCCCCAGCGGAGTCCCTCCTTACATCAGGCGTCCCCAGAGGAGTCCCTCCTTACCTCAGGCGTACCCAGCGGAGTCCTTCCTTACATCAGGTGTACCCAGAGGAGTCCCCCTTACATCAGGCGTCCCCAGAAGAGTCCCCCCTTACATCAGGCGTCCCCAGCAGAGTCCCCCCTTACATCAGGCGTCCCCAGAGGAGTCCCCCTTACATCAGGCGTCCCCAGTGGAGTCCCCCTTACATCAGGCGTCCCCAGCGGAGTCCCCCCTTACATCAGGCGTCCCCAGCGGAGTCCCCCCTTACATCAGGCGTCCCCAGCGGAGTCCCCCCTTACATCAGGCGTCCCCAGTGGAGTCCCCCTTACATCAAGTGTCCCCAGCGGAGTCCCCCCTTACCTCAGGCGTCCCCAGCGGAGTCCCCCCTTACCTCAGGCGTCCCCAGCGGAGTCCCCCCTTACATCAGGCGTCCCCAGCAGAGTCCCCCCTTACCTCAGGCGTCCCCAGCGGAGTCCCCCCTTACATCAGGCGTCCCCATCGGAGTCCCCCCTTACATCAGGCGTCCCCAGCGGAGTCCCCCCTTACATCAGGCGTCCCCAGCGGAGTCCCCCCTTACCTCAGCCGTCCCCAGCGGAGTCCTCCCTTACCACAGGCGTTCCCAGCGGAGTCCCCCCTTACCACAGGCATCCCCAGCGGAGTCCCCCCTTAACCACAGGCGTCTCCTGTCTCGGCCGCCATTATTGTTTCCCCTTCCCCGAAGGGGAACAAAATAGAGGCGGAGCCGACAGTGTGGCTGAAAAAAAAATAAAAAATTAAACTGTGGCGCTGCCGACCCCCGCCCCTTTCCATTACAGACAGACCTGCAGCGGGGCGGGGCGGGGCGGGGGGGTGGCCTGCCGGCCAGCCAAAACACAGATGTAGTACAATAGAAGATAAAGCTGCTGCGGCGCCGCCCACCCCCGGGGAGGTGCGGGGTGTGGGCGGCGCCGCAGCGGCTTTATTTTCTATTGTACTACATCCGTGTTTTGGACTTCTTGAACATGGCGGCCGGCCGAGACATTGTCTCCGCCAGCCGTGGACCTCTAGCGGCGGCGGCCTGTGGCGTCCAAATTCGGGGAAAACGGGAAAAATCGGATTGGCCGGGACATTGGCCGGGACAAAATAAATCCGGGAAAAGGGTTTGAATCCCGGGAATGTCCCGGCCAATCCGTGACTGTTGGCAACTATGTGTATGTATGGACTCTGCACAGTACTACTTCTCCTGTCCTGTATGTCGGGTGTAATTCTCAGTATCTGTTCTTATTCTGCATGTATGGACTCTGCACAGTACTACTTCTCCTGTCCTGTATGTCGGGTGTAATTCTCAGTATCTGTTCTTATTCTGCATGTATGGACTCTGCACAGTACTACTTCTCCTGTCCTGTATGCCGGGTGTAATTCTCAGTATCTGTTCTTATTCTGTATGTATGGACTCTGCACAGTACTACTTCTCTTGTCCTGTATGTCGGGTGTAATTCTCGGTATCTGTTCTTATTCTGTATGTATGGACTCTGCACAGTACTACTTCTCTTGTCCTGTATGCCGGGTGTAATTCTCAGTATCTGTTCTTATTCTGCATGTATGGACTCTGCACAGTACTACTTCTCCTGTCCTGTATGCCGGGTGTAATTCTCAGTATCTGTTCTTATTCTGCATGTATGGACTCTGCACAGTACTACTTCTCTTGTCCTGTATGTCGGGTGTAATTCTCGGTATCTGTCCTTATTCTGTATGTATGGACTCTGCACAGTACTACTTCTCCTGTCCTGTATGCCGGGTGTAATTCTCAGTATCTGTTCTTATTCTGTATGTATGGACTCTGCACAGTACTACTTCTCTTGTCCTGTATGCCGGGTGTAATTCTCAGTATCTGTTCTTATTCTGCATGTATGGACTCTGCACAGTACTACTTCTCCTGTCCTGTATGTCGGGTGTAATTCTCAGTATCTGTTCTTATTCTGCATGTATGGACTCTGCACAGTACTACTTCTCCTGTCCTGTATGCCGGGTGTAATTCTCAGTATCTGTTCTTATTCTGCATGTATGGACTCTGCACAGTACTACTTCTCTTGTCCTGTATGTCGGGTGTAATTCTCGGTATCTGTCCTTATTCTGTATGTATGGACTCTGCACAGTACTACTTCTCTTGTCCTGTATGTCGGGTGTAATTCTCGGTATCTGTCCTTATTCTGTATGTATGGACTCTGCACAGTACTACTTCTCCTGTCCTGTATGCCGGGTGTAATTCTCAGTATCTGTTCTTATTCTGCATGTATGGACTCTGCACAGTACCACTTCTCTTTGTTCTGGGTGGAATTCTCGGTATATATCGGGGAGGTCTCGGTGACGTAGCGAGCGGCAGACATGGAAGAGTGGGGGGGGGGGCGGTGTGACGTTGCAGGTTATCTGGCTAGACGGCGGCTGGTGCTGGTAGGACGGGTGTGTTGCACACTAAGCACATTTGCAGCGAGGATCCTGCTACTGGCAGCTGTTGCTAGGGAGACGTGTCAGTTGCCGGGGGGCTGTTGCCGTGGTAGCAAGATCACAACGACATTCCTGAATCCGGTGAGTGTAGATATTTATTAAACCAGCGTGCGCAATACAAATGACATCATCTCATCTATATACTGTATGTGTGTGTCACTGTCTATATATATATATATATATATATATATATATATATATATATATATGTGTGCTATATACTCTCTCTATATATATATATATATGTGTGTGTGCTATATACTCTCTATACTCTCTCTCTATATATATATATATGTGTGTGTGTGTGCTATATACTCTATATACTCTCTCTCTCTATATATATATATATATATATATATATATATGTGTGTGTGCTATATACTCTATATACTCTCTCTCTCTCTCTCTCTATATATATATATATGTGTGTGTGTGTGCTATATACTCTATATACTCTCTCTCTATATATATATGTAGCGATACCTCCAACTAAGGAGGCCGCAGAATTAGATTTTGGGCCCTGAGTGCAGCTCCGCCAACCCCCGGCAATAGGCTCTACCCCCTTCTGGCACAGCTAGTACTAACAATCAATGATATGTCCTATGCCAGTGGTCCCCAACCTTTTTGGCACCGAGGACCGGTGTTGTGTAATAGAATCGTGCCAAGGCCCGGGGGGGGGGGGGGGACGGGGTTGGGTTATGTAGCTTTTCGCGGGCAGTTTGTCGGGGTAATGGCTAGTGTTAGCACCTCAATCATCACAGAACAATGGCTGATATGGTGTTGGGATGATTGCAGCGCATTATTTCTGTCATTGCATTGTAATATAAAATGAAATAGTTCAAACTCACCATAATGCAGAATCTGCCACCAGATGCGGTTTGTCACTTGCCACGTCGCCTTCCACCAGGTGTGGATTGTTGCTTGCGACGTCACCTGCCACCAGGTGTGGATTGTTGCTTGCCACATCACCTGCCACCAGGTGTGGATTGTTGCTTGCCACATCACCTGCCACCAGGTGTGGATTGTTGCTTGCCACATCACCTGCCACCAGGTGTGGATTGTTGCTTGCCACGTCACCTGCCACCAGGTGTGGATTGCCACGTCACCTGCCACCAGGTGTGGATTGCCACGTCACCTGCCACCAGGTGTGGATTGCCACGTCACCTGCCACCAGGTGTGGATTGCCACGTCACCTGCCACCAGGTGTGGATTGCCACCTGCCAGTAGATTTTTTTGTCACCTGCCGTGGTGGCAGCACAGGCAGGTGAGGGAGAACAGCGGTAATGCAGAGCGGGCGGTGAGAGATGATCTCTCTGCTCCCACGCCTCGCTGCAGTATAGCGGCCCCGCTGTGTGGGCGGAAGTGCCGCGTTATGGGCGGGCGCCGAGAGATGATCTCATCTCTCTGCTCCCGCGCCTCACCGTAGTATAGGAGCCCCGCTGTGTGGGCGGAAGTGCCGCTTTCCAGGCGGGCGGCGAGAGATGATCTCATCTCTCTGCTCCCGCGCCTCACCGCAGTAGGAGCCCCGCTGTGTGGGCGGAAGTGCCGTGATCCGGGCGGGCGGTGAGAGATGTCATCTCTCTGCTTGCCCGCTGCCGCACCTCACACAGTGCAGCCTTCGCGGCCCATCTGCAAATAGGCCACGGCCCGGCAGTGGGCCGCGGACCGGGGGTTGGGGAACCCTGTCCTATGCAATAGAATAACTAAGCAAGGACACAGTAATGAATTGTAATAGGTAAAGTGTTTTACTCATCAATTCTCAATATGAATAAAAGGGGTAACAATAATCACAGTTCTAAACAATCACTCCTAAGGGCAGCGTCCTGCCACTCTAACACACTATATAGTAACACACGCTACAAGTGCGCCATACGGGCGACCGTTAACTAAGTGCCCTATGGCGCAGCAATCAAACACGCTAGAATCCCCACCAGGCCTGGTTCTAATATTTAGCTTAGTCCTTCTTTCTTCACCGGCAGGTCTGTAATGGTGGTGCACTTAAACAGAGTATAACTTTGTAATCCAAGGGGTATGAAAATAACTTGTAGGCCACGGCAGTCTATAGGCCTATACACAGCAACAGTATCTAAGCTGGGCTTATGCCCTCTCACCCGCCGGACTACGGATCCAGTCCGGGAAAACCTCCACCGGCCGTATCACACACTCTCGATCTCTCCAACGATCGGGTCCCCGATCCGACAAGGCGGTAGCTCACAAAGTCAGATGCCACCCAGGCTCGCAGAGGGGAGGATGGAAGGCTCTTCGGTGCAGAACAAGGCCTCAGGCTTCAGGCCTTGCCCCTCCGACACATCCGCACAGGAGGATCCGTCCGTGAAGTCTCGTGTCGCCAAAGAGGCCGAGCCCGGCCCCGCCTCTTCCTTTTATAACCCCTCCCATGAGTCTCTGCGGTGGAACGTCACAACAAGAATGGGGTTATGGGTAATGTAGTTTCTTCCCAATATAGGGGAACACCCCGCTACACACTCCCCCCACTTAAACTCTTTGGTCCCCAAAGATAAATTTTAGCAACAACTATATACAACATTGGACAATTCTGAAAACAATGTTGGGATAGGGGATTCCCACCATAACTGAGGGGTTGAATTCCCTTGCCCACAGGTCACATTATCTTGGGTGGCCTGACTAACTGTGCCAGAGAGTGAGCTGGGGTTGCCCTCCACCAAATGGACAGTGGAGGGATCCGGAATCTCAGCATTTCTCCTAGCAGTGACCACAGAGTCTTCCGAACTGTTCCCCATCTGGGGGTAGGTCAGCTTCTTAGGAGGTTGAATGACTCTTCGAGCTCTTTGCTCTCTTGGAATCTCTGGCTCTGGCGCCTCAGGCTCCTCTTCCTCGGAGTAACTATCATGGGCATCTTCCCTGTAATCTGTTGAAGGACTGAAAGGGATGAATTCTGTAGCCTCTGGGTTCAGCGTTTCATCTGTGGTATCTTGGGTGACTGGAAGATCTATGATAGAAGTTCCTGGAGTTGGGGAAGACCACAGCCAATCAAGCTCTCCTTCTTCATCTCCACTAAGTTGGGAGGCTTCTCCATTTCCAGCTCGGGAGGTCTGTGACCGAGTGTGCGGTCTAGGAGTATCCAAGATAGAGGCCGGTGCAGGGGAGTCTCCCACGGAAGGTATTCTAACTGCCTCCGTCAGTGGGAGCAGGTGGTTTCGATGCCATGTCTTCAGTGGGCCTACCTTTCCCTCTGGCTTCACCTTGTAGACAGGTAGGCCCGGCAACTTCCTGCAGATGACATAAGGTTCAGATCTCCATCTGTCTGCAAGCTTGTGCTTTCCGGGGACTCCCAGATTGCGCAACAGTACTCGATCCCCGGGCTGTAGGTCTTGTACCCGGACCTATAGGTCGTAATTTTTTTTATTCCGAGCTCCCCTTTGATCTGAGGCCGCTTGAGCTTGTTCATAGGCTACTTTCAGGCTGTGTCTGAGCCTATCCACATATCCTCTGTGAGAGGTGACGGAGGAATGGTCCAGTGAGGTGCCAAAAGCCAGGTCCACCGGTAGTCTCGCTTCTCTCCCAAACATGAGTCGATATGGGGAATAGCCTGTAGCATCACTGATGGTGCAGTTGTAAGCATGTACCATGGCTGCTATGTGTTTGCTCCAATGTTGCTTTTTCTCGCTTTCCAGAGTCCCCAACATGTTGAGCAGGGTTCGGTTGAACCTTTCCGGCTGAGCATCTCCCTGAGGATGGTAAGGTGTAGTTCGAGTCTTCCTGATTCCCAACGAATCCAAGAGCTTCCGGATCAGCTTACTCTCGAAGTCCCTCCCTTGATCTGAATGGAGTCTCTGTGGCAGCCCATAATGGACAAAATACTTCTCCATAAGTACCTTGGCCACGGTGGAGGCCTTCTGATCTTTGGTGGGGAAGGCCTGGGCATACCGGGTGAAATGGTCGGTTATCACCAGAACATTTCCTAGTCCACTCAGGTCGGGTTCGAGGCAGAGAAAGTCAATGCACACCAGGTCCATAGGCCCTTGGCTCTGTAGATGGCCCATTGGGGCAGCTTGATGGGGCAAAGTCTTCCTCTGGATGCATCGCGCACATGAGTGGCAGTACTCCTCTACCTCTGCCCTCATGCAGGGCCAATAGAACCGACTTCTGACAAGTTGAAAAGTCCTTTCAGCCCCTAGGTGGCCATGATTGTCATGCAAGGCCATCAAAACAGTCTCCCGATGTTTCTCTGGGAGGAACATCTGCCACTTATCTTCTGAATCATCAGAGGGGCCCCTTCGGTAGACCACTCCCTGATGCAACTGCAACCTATCCCACTCCTTCCTCAGTAGGCGAGCTTCTTTGGAGGGTTGACGCATGAGTATGTTTGGATCCTGATTTTCCAAGGCCTCCAGGACCAATCTCCCCATGGGGTCTTCCAATTGGTCACACCTTAATTCCTTTTTGGACAATCTTGGTAGGTTGCCCTCTTCCAATTGAGCTACTCCACAGTAGTGTTTGGGGACTCCCACCGTGGTAACTCCTATTTCCTCTGCTCTGGAGCATCCTCGGGCTTGGAATGCAGCTCCTTGACAAAGGGCCTGCACCCCGTCCGGTGCCACTTGGGTCCAATCTTCTATTTCAATGGTCGGGGAATGAGATCTTCTGGACAAGGCGTCTGCGTCTCGATTCCCCACTCCTGGTCTATACTTAAGGCTGAAGTTGAATCCAGACAGTGCGGCTAGCCACCTGTGTCCAGTGGCATCCAGCTTGGCCGTGGTGAACAGGTAGGTAAGGGGGTTGTTGTCGGTCTTCACAGTGAACTCTGCTCCGTACAGGTAGTCTTTGAGCTTGTCTACTACCGCCCACTTGAGGGCCAGGAACTCCAGCTTGTGAGTGGGGTAGTTCTTCTCAGAGGGGGTCAGGCTTCTACTCACATAGGCAACAGGCCGCAATTGCCCCTCATGTTCTTGGTAAAGTACTCCTCCCAGACCGTCGTGACTAGCATCCACGTGCAGTTCATAGGGTTTGGTTGGGTCTGCATAGGCCAAGACTGGTGCAGTGGTCAGGCTCCTCTTCAATTCCTGGAAAGCCTCTTCACACCTCTGATTCCACTGATCTCTGATGGACTCTCCTGGCCTCCTGGGCCCCGATCCATCCTCCTCTCCTTCAGTCTTGAGCAACTCATTCAATGGTCTAGCAATTCGAGCAAATCCCTCCACAAACCTTCTATAGTAGGAGCAGAAGCCCAAGAAGGATCTGAGTTCTGTTACTGTGGTGGGCTGTGGCCAGGAGGTAACTGCCTCCAATTTCTCAGGGTCTGTGGCCACCCCTTCTTCAGATACTATGTGCCCCAGATAGTTCACAGAAGACTGGTAGAACCGACACTTCTCAGGCGAAAGCTTAAGTCCTTCCTCACTGAGTCTTCTCAACACTTTCTCCAGCCTCTCTTCATGTTCCTCCAAGGTTCTCCCAAAGACAATGACATCGTCTAGGTATACAAGGACTTCGATCAAGTTCATGTCCCCTACTGTCTTCTCCATGAGACGTTGGAAAGTAGCTGGGGCTCCAGACAGACCTTGGGGCATCCGGTCGAATTCGAAGAACCCCACTGGGGTTATGAAAGCTGTCTTCTCCTTGTCTGCTGGGTGCATCGGAATCTGATAGTACCCACTCTTGAGATCCATAACGCTGAACCATTTGGCTCCAGACAAGCTCTGTAGGGCATCCTCTATCCTCGGAGTGGTGTATTGGTCAGGTATGGTTCTCCTGTTGAGAGTCCTGTAGTCTATACAGAGCCTCAATGATCCATTCTTCTTTCGGACCACTACTATGGGAGAGGCATAGGGGCTTCTGGACTCCCGTATCACACCAGTCCTCTTGAGTTCTGCAAGTTGTTCCCTCAGATCCTCCAGATCTGCTAGCGGGACCCGCCTGACTCTCTCTCGGAAGGGCTTATCTTCTTGGAGGCGGATCCGATGGGTGGCACTTCTTGCACACCCCACATCAAATTCATCCCTAGAGAAGATCTTCTCCCATCTATTCAACTGGGCCTTGGCTCTCTCTTTCCAAGCCCTGGACAGATTCGGGTTTTCCATGGTCAGCTTCTCCCAAACATCCGCTTCTTCACCTGTCCTCTTCACTTCTGACAGGGTAACAGGGGCCGCCGGGCTCACCTGGCCTAGCAACATTCTGGCTGGGATGTCCATGGGGTCTTTGGTAGTATTCCTAACACTCACTGGAACTCTATAATGGGCCTTCTTCAGGACCTTCAGCGGAATCACTTCCGGTATCACCTCCAGGCCTGAGGATTCACCCCTTGGGTCTGACTCCAGCATGACAAAGGGACCAGGCTGTTCCCAAGTAAGCTTCACAGTGGCCCTGAGACAGGTTACTTCACCGGGCTGCAACACTACCCCTTCTCTTCCAAGTCTCCACAACTTCCCTATCTCCTCTCCAGGGGTCTCCCGCTCTTGGACCAGCCGTTGGTAGGCTGTCTTCAGCTTGGGATGGATCTTGGTAGCTGCTTGTCTTTCTTCCGTCACTAGAGGGGTCAGGAGTCTTCGGACCAGGTCCGTGTTCGTCCCTATTATAAGGGAATTCTTGTTGGCTCCAGGCGGCCTAGGACACACAACTGCCAGGGTGTCAAACACTTCGGCCTTCCCAGCCACGGATGGGTCAAAGGTTATTTGGACGGGAAGGTAGCCGTCGTAAGGGAAACTCTGGGTTCCAATTCCCCATATTTCCAGCTCCTCTATCTTCTGGATAGGCAGATGACTCAGGTGCCTGTCGTAGAAGTCCCGGTATAGTAGGGTCACTTGTGCCCCGGTGTCCAGGAGGCCCCTGGTGTAGACTCCCTCCACTTGAATGGGCACTATAGGGGATGGGCCTACCAGCTTCTCTGGATATGGTCCGGCAGGAGCTGCCTTCTTCAGACCTTTTCCCTTTGGACTCTCTCTTGTCCTATTCCCTTTGGACTTGAACCTTTCTTGAGCCTGGTATGCACTGACTTCCCTCCTTTTAATGGGTGTAGGAACCCGCTGAGGTGTACTATTATTTTTCTTGGGTGGGCACCTCCTTTGGGGGGTGCCGTGCCTCTCCTGAGGGGTCTCCCCCCTTCTTCTTGGAGTATAGCTTTGTTGAGGGGTATTACGTTTCCCCTTTGGTGTTCTATCTCTCTTTTTGTTTTTCTTTGCATTCAGCTTGGAGTTTACTGAAGATGGTGGGCACCCGGTTGACTCCTTCACCGGGGCCCTCTGAAGTTTCCCGCCGGCTTGCGGTTGTCTGGTCTCTTCTTCTTCGGACTAGAACATGTGGCTGCAATGTGGCCAACTCCCCCACAGTTGAAGCAGACTATATCTCCCCATTCTTGTAAAGGTTCGGGTGCTGAGGCAATCGGGAACAATTCCTTCCTTGGACTTTCCTTCTTCTTGGGACACTCTGTGTCTTTTGCTATCAGAGAGGTCAATATCTCTAATACCTTGGACATCTGAGTTTTTAGGGTGTCTATCTCCGCCTCTCTTTCAGGGGTCATCACTGGATTGACCAGCACCTGTGCGGGTACAACACTTGTCTTATCCTTCTGCTGGTCCTGTTGCAGCGCCTCCTCATCTCTGATAATTTTTATTAAATCAGCATAAGTCAGCAACATTCCTCCTCCCAAGGTTTTCAGGTGCAGCCAGACTGGATCGGAGCGTAGCGCTCCCTTTAAGACTTGCTTCATTCTTGCCGCATCGGCATCTTGGGGCCTCATCCCTTTCCTTAACACAATCTTGCACAGCAGCCCGTTTAGCCTTCTGACATACTCGGAAAGTTTCTCCTCCGGTTTTTGGAAAGTGTGTTCAAACTGGTAGACCGTCTCTGTCACCTTGTCTAATTGACCAAACTCTTCCTGCAGCATAGCTAGACAATCCTGCGCCGTGCACCCTGCATTCCCAAACCGGAAACTTTTCACCGCCTCTGCTGCTGCACCTTTAAGGCTTTCTAACACTCGCTGCCTCTTCTGTGCCTCCGGCACCTCCCATGCCTCCACTGCCTGTAATGCCTGTTCCACCCAAGTATCAAAATCTTCTTCCCCTGCCGGGACAGGGAGCTTCCCTGAGAATATTTTTAGTCTCCGGTAGCTAGTTTCCACATGCACCGTACTTGTCTTCTGACATTTGGCTAGCAAATCCCCTATTGCATTTATCAGTTCTGGTGATATAGCAGTGGCCGATGCAGGTGCCACCGGAGGTGGCGCCCTGTCTTCTCTTTCAGGTGTAGTTCGGGCCGCAGCCTGTGGCGATCCCGTAGGGGATGGTTCCCTTTCTACAGTTATTGCGTGCGCCAGCCTAAATGTTCTGTTGTCTGGCGTCCGCAGACACTTGTGCTTACAGGCCTCTGGCATCCCGTCCCAATATTCCACTAATGCGTATTGATATGAGATGTTTGGGTCTGTCTTCATGTCTATCACCCACGGTGTGTGATCTGGGGACACTGAACTCAGCAGTTCCTCTACCGTCTCACTTGACCATTTCTCGCCAGGAAGGCTAATGGCTATCGACTGTTTTGGCTCTGTATTAGCGGCTTTGCACCACTCTTCTACCGCTCTTGGATCCATGGGGTCCATGCCGGCACTTCTGGCGTTCGCTTGCTGCATCAGGATCCCGGACGAGAACCCCCACGTGTAGCGATACCTCCAACTAAGGAGGCCGCAGAATTAGATTTTGGGCCCTGAGTGCAGCTCCGCCAACCCCCGGCAATAGGCTCTATCCCCTTCTGGCACAGCTAGTACTAACAATCAATGATATGTCCTATGCAATATAATAACTAAGCAAGGACACAGTAATGAATTGTAATAGGTAAAGTGTTTTACTCATCAATTCTCAATATGAATAAAAGGGGTAACAATAATCACAGTTCTAAACAATCACTCCTAAGGGCAGCGTCCTGCCACTCTAACACACTATATAGTAACACACGCTACAAGTGCGCCATACGGGCGACCGTTAACTAAGTGCCCTATGGCGCAGCAATCAAACACGCTAGAATCCCCACCAGGCCTGGTTCTAATATTTAGCTTAGTCCTTCTTTCTTCACCGGCAGGTCTGTAATGGTGGTGCACTTAAACAGAGTATAACTTTGTAATCCAAGGGGTATGAAAATAACTTGTAGGCCACGGCAGTCTATAGGCCTATACACAGCAACAGTATCTAAGCTGGGCTTATGCCCTCTCACCCGCCGGACTACGGATCCAGTCCGGGAAAACCTCCACCGGCCGTATCACACACTCTCGATCTCTCCAACGATCGGGTCCCCGATCCGACAAGGCGGTAGCTCACAAAGTCAGATGCCACCCAGGCTCGCAGAGGGGAGGATGGAAGGCTCTTCGGTGCAGAACAAGGCCTCAGGCTTCAGGCCTTGCCCCTCCGACACATCCGCACAGGAGGATCCGTCCGTGAAGTCTCGTGTCGCCAAAGAGGCCGAGCCCGGCCCCGCCTCTTCCTTTTATAACCCCTCCCATGAGTCTCTGCGGTGGAACGTCACAACAAGAATGGGGTTATGGGTAATGTAGTTTCTTCCCAATATAGGGGAACACCCCGCTACATATATATATGTGTGTGTGTGCTATATACTCTATATACTCTCTCTCTATATATATATATATATATATATATGTGTGTGTGTGCTATATACTCTATATACTCTCTCTCTATATATATATATATGTGTGTGTGTGTGCTATATACTCTATATACTCTCTCTCTCTCTCTATATATATATATATATGTGTGTGTGCTATATACTCTATATACTCTCTCTCTCTATATATATATATATATATATGTGTGTGTGTGCTATATACTCTATATACTCTCTCTCTATATATATATATGTGTGTGTGTGTGCTATATACTCTATATACTCTCTCTATATATATATGTGTGTGTGTGTGTGCTATATACTCTATATACTCTCTCTATATATATATATATATGTGTGTGTGTGCTATATACTCTATATACTCTCTCTCTACATATATATATGTGTGTGTGTGCTATATACTCTATATACTCTCTCTATATATATATATGTGTGTGTGTGTGTGCTATATACTCTATATACTCTCTCTCTATATATATATATATGTGTGTGTGTGTGCTATATACTCTATATACTCTCTCTCTATATATATATGTGTGTGTGTGCTATATACTCTATATACTCTCTCTATATATATATATATATGTGTGTGTGTGCTATATACTCTATATACTCTTTCTCTATATATATATATATGTGTGTGTGTGCTATATACTCTATATACTCTCTCTATATATATATATATGTGTGTGTGTGCTATATACTCTATATACTCTCTCTCTATATATATATATATGTGTGTGTGTGTGCTATATACTCTATATACTCTCTCTCTATATATATATATGTGTGTGTGTGCTATATACTCTATATACTCTCTCTCTATATATATATATGTGTGTGTGTGCTATATACTCTATATACTCTCTCTCTATATATATATGTGTGTGTGTGTGCTATATACTCTATATACTCTCTCTCTATATATATATGTGTGTGTGTGTGCTATATACTCTATATACTCTCTCTCTCTATATATATATGTGTGTGTGTGCTATATACTCTATATACTCTCTCTCTATATATATATGTGTGTGTGTGTGCTATATACTCTATATACTCTCTCTCTCTCTATATATATGTGTGTGTGTGCTATATACTCTATATACTCTCTCTCTATATATATATATGTGTGTGTGTGTGCTATATACTCTATATACTCTCTCTCTATATATATATGTGTGTGTGTGTGCTATATACTCTATATACTCTCTCTCTATATATATATATATGTGTGTGTGTGCTATATACTCTATATACAGTATATATTCAGACTTCCTGACTCTTCATCAGGGTCCTCAGTGATCCAGATCACGGAACAGGAAATGACACAAATATGATACAAAGTAATCATCGGATATCGGGGACGAAACAAAGTAACAATATTCATCACCAAGAAGGAACCTCCCATCTAAAATTAGGATCAGCGGAATCCCTCTAAATCTAAAAGGAGATCTACAACAGGAAATCAAATCAAATATAACTTTAACCTTGGACTTGGGGGGGCGTGTCTTCGTATAGGCGTGTCACTAGAATTTGGGGGTGTGGCTTAGTATTGGTGTGTCACTAGGGATTGGAGGCGTGCATAATAGTAGAGGTATGTCACTAGAATTTGGGGGTGTGGCTTGGTATAGGTATGTCACTAGAATTTGGGGGTGTGGCTTGGTATAGGTGTGTCTCTAGGATTTGGGGGTGTGGCTTTAGTATAGGTGCGTCACCAAGAATCGGGGAGGTGTCTTGATATAGGTGCGTCACTAGCGATTGGAGGCGCACCTTAGTAGAGGTGGATCTGTAGGAATTTGGGGCATGTCTCAATAAAGTTGTGTCTCTAGAAATTTAGGGTGTGCCTTGGTAATCCAGGTGTGTCACAGAGCAATAGGGGTGTGGCTTAGTAAAGAAGGCGTGTCACTAGGAATTGGAGGTGTGCCTTAGTAGTCCAGGTGTGTCACAGAGTATTAGGGGTGTGCCTTAATAAAGTAGATATGTTACTGGGTATTACGGGTGTGTCCTAGTAAAGTAGGCGTGTCACTGGGTATTAGGGGTGTGCCTTAGTAACGAAGATGTTACTGGGTATTAGAGGTATGACTTAGTAAAGTGGGTGTGTCACTGGGTATTAGAGGTGTGCTTTAGTAAAGTGGGTGTGTCATTGGGTAATATGGGGTGTGCTTTAGTAAAGTAGGTGTGTCACTGGGTATTAGGGGTGTGTCCTAGTAAAGTAGGCTTGTCACTAGGTATTAGAGGTGTGTCTTAGTAAAGAAGGTGTGTCACTGGGTATTAGGGGGTGTGCCTTGGTAAAGTAGGTGTGTCACTGGGTATTAGGGGGTTTGCCTTAGTAAAGTAGGCGCATCACTGGGTATTAGGGGTGTGCCTTAGAAAAGGTGTGTCACTGGGTATTAGAGGTGTGCCTTAGAAAAGGTGTGTCACTGGGTATTAGGGGTGTGCCTTAGAAAAGGTGTGTCACTGGGTATTAGATATGTGCTTTAGTAAAGTGGGTGGGTCACTGGGTATTAGAGGTGTGTTTTAGTAAAGTGGGTGTGTCACTGGGTACTAGAGGTGTGCTTTAGTAAAGTGGGTGTGTCACTCTGTATTAGAGGTGTGCTTTAGTAAAGTGGGTGTGTCACTGGGTATTAGAGGTGTGCTTTAGTAAAGTGGGTGTGTCACTGGGTATTAGGGGTGTGCCTTAGAAAAGGTGTGTCACTGGGTATTAGAGGTGTGCCTTAGAAAAGGTGTGTCACTGGGTATTAGGGGTGTGCCTTAGAAAAGGTGTGTCACTGGGTATTAGAGGTGTGCCTTAGTAAAGTGGGTGTGTCACTGGGTATTAGAGGTGTGCTTTAGTAAAGTGGGTGGGTCACTGGGTATTAGAGGTGTGTTTTAGTAAAGTGGGTGTGTCACTGGGTACTAGAGATGTGCTTTAGTAAAGTGGGTGTGTCACTCTGTATTAGAGGTGTGCTTTAGTAAAGTGGGTGTGTCACTGGGTATTAGAGGTGTGCTTTAGTAAAGTGGGTGTGTCACTGGGTACTAGAGGTGTACTTTAGTAAAGTGGGTGTGTCACTCGGTATTAGAGGTGTGCTTTAGTAAAGTGGGTGTGTCACTGGGTATTAGAGGTGTGCTTTAGTAAAGTGGGTGTGTCACTGGGTACTAGAGGTGTGCTTTAGTAAAGTAGATGTGTCACTGGGTATTAGAGGTGTGCTTTAGTAAAGTGGGTGTGTCACTGGGTATTAGAGGTGTGCTTTAGTAAAGTGGGTGTGTCACTGGGTACTAGAGGTGTGCCTTAGTAAAGTGGGTGTGTCACTGGGTATTAGAGGTGTGCTTTAGTAAAGTGGGTGGGTCACTGGGTTTTAGAGGTGTGCTTTAGTAAAGTGGGTGTGTCACTGGGTATTAGAGGTGTGCTTTAGTAAAGTGGGTGTGTCACTGGGTACTAGAGGTGTGCCTTAGTAAAGTGGGTGTGTCACTGGGTATTAGAGGTGTGCTTTAGTAAAGTGGGTGGGTCACTGGGTTTTAGAGGTGTGCTTTAGTAAAGTGGGTGTGTCACTGGGTACTAGAGGTGTGCTTTAGTAAAGTGGGTGGGTCACTGGGTATTAGAGGTGTGCTTTAGTAAAGTGGGTGTGTCACTGGGTACTAGAGGTGTGCCTTAGTAAAGTGGGTGTGTCACTGGGTATTAGAGGTGTGCTTTAGTAAAGTGGATGTGTCACTGGGTATTAGAGGTGTGCTTTAGTAAAGTGGGTAATAATATTTTGGGGCACTCTTGGTCAAATCAAAAAGCACCACATCCCATTTTGACTTAATATTAAACAAAGGGGGGACAATGGGTATACTCAATACCCTGGGATTTTTTGAAAGAACGGTGCTTGGTAGAGATAAACACATAAATCAAATCTATAAAAGATTATATTTTATTACATAAAACAATGAAAACAATACAAAAAAGTAACCATCCTTGAAGATATAAAGGTCAGTTATCAAGAGATGCAATTCGCTGCTTAGTTTCCACTCAACTAGTTTCGCTCCAAACGGAGCTTCCTCAGGAGTGTTTAGAACAATAGCAGATTAAACAATTTGCAACATAACCACAGACTTGAAGGAAAAAATGGCATTTTCCACTGGTCTACTCAGCCGACTGACCCAATCTAATAAAACAACCCAAAATGATTGCAACCATAGGGGTAAAGAAAATTCCTTAAGAGGTTTTTTCTATGTGTCACTCATTCACAATAGCAATATGCCAATAGGGAATTGTGAGCATTTTAAATGGCAAAGACATTTTTGGCTCAGAAAAAGGAAAACCCTCAGGCTGGAATATTAGAGATCAAAAAGTGGGGAGACTTCAATAGCTAGGCTTCACCCTAGGAGACTAAGTAGGGTCAATGAACTTTTCATCAGCTGGGTGAGTATAGGGAATCAGAATCGATCAGGCTGGAGCATGCACGTCTCAATGCCCCTGAGCGACGAGAGATCTCTTTGCCATTTAAAATGCTCACAATTCCCTATTGGCATATTGCTATTGTGAAAGAGTGACACATAGAAAAAACCTCTTAAGGAATTTTCTTTACCCCTATGGTTGCAATCATTTTGGGTTGTTTTATTAGATTGGGTCAGTCGGCTGAGTAGACCAGTGGAAAATGCAATTTTTTTCCTTCAAGTCTGTGGTTATGTTGCAAATTGTTTAATCTGCTATTGTTCTAAACACTCCTGAGGAAGCTCCGTTTGGAGCGAAACTAGTTGAGTGGAAACTAAGCAGCGAATTGCATCTCTTGATAACTGACCTTTATATCTTCAAGGATGGTTACTTTTTTGTATTGTTTTCATTGTTTTATGTAATAAAATATAATCTTTTATAGATTTGATTTCTGTGTTTATCTCTACCAAGCACCGTTCTTTCAAAAAATCCCAGGGTATTGAGTATACCCATTGTCCCCCCTTTGTTTAATATTTAGTAAAGTGGGTGTGTCACTGGGTATTAGAGATGTGCTTTAGTAAAGTGGGTGTGTCACTGGGTATTAGAGGTGTGCTTTAGTAAAGTGGGCGTGTCACTGGGTATTAGAGATGTGCTTTAGTAAAGTGGGTGTGTCACTGGGTATTAGAGGTGTGCTTTAGTAAAGTAGGTGTGTCACTAGGTAGGTGTGTCATTGGGTGCCTTAATGGAAAAGGGGGTGTGTTTTAGTAAAGCAGCTATATCATCAACTATCAAGTCTTCCATTAAAAAACGTGGTGCTGGCTTAGTGGGACTGCATACAAAGTTTATGGCCTTTTCAATGACTCTCCTCTCTTATTCCAGGAAGGACACACCATGGCAGCCTCTCATTGGACCTGGACTCCGGTGGCTCAGGATGCTCAGTTCGCCCGCGCATTCCACACCTGTACCCCCACCCGGGAAAAACTCTACCTATACGGCGGGGTCAGATCAGGGGACTCCAAAGAACCTCCACTTGGTGATCAGGTCATCTTTGACCCTGAGCAGAAATCATTAGTCAATAGCAGCGTGCCACAGGTTGTTTCCCGGAGGAGCCACCATGACACCGTCCCGTTGGGGGAGAGGTGGCTGTGCGTGGTGGGGGGCTGGGATGGCTCGCAGCGCCTATCCTCCATCCTCAGTTATGACACAGAGACCGCAGAGTGGGCGACCTGGAAAGGTGAAGCCTCCAGCAACCCTCCGGTGGGGCTGAGTAGTCACACATGTACCAAGATTTCGGACAATGAGCTCTGTGTAGTCGGCAGGGAGGGAGGACTGCGGACACAGAGGCGGTACTCTAGCGTGTATACTCTGCGGTTGAACGCTGGCTCCAAGACCTACATGTAAGTAAAAAGTATGATAGATACAGCTGCTAACACAGCTTAGCTAAAAGGTGTAGATCTGGTAACTGTACCCCCTCAGGGGTGGGCTCTGCTTTTTGGTTGGCAGTTTCATGTTTTAGGGGTTTGGCTTCTTTCAGAGCTCTAAGGCAGACAAAATCCACTCTCCAGAAGTAATATACTACATGAAGTACATATACTCCCCTACTACGCTTGGGGGTTAAGTTTTTTTTTTTTTGCAAGTGGTTCCATGTTCCTTAGGGATGTGGCTTCTTCAAAAAGTATGCGACAGCCAAAATCCACTATCTAGAAGTATTATAATACTACGTGAAGTACATACAGTCCCCTTAGCTGCATAAGACAGCTTTACTAAAGGTGGTAACTCTGGCAACTGAACCTTTGGAGGTGGGCTTTATTTTTGGAGGTAGATCCATGTTCCTCAGTGGTGTGGCTTTTTCCAGAGTGATAAGGCAGCCAAAACCCACTATATGAAATACATACTCTACGTTCCGCTTAGCTACATATGACAGCTTCACTTAGGGTGATATATGTGGTAATTGTATCCTTGGAGGTGAGATTTTTTTTTTGGGCGTTTCCATGTTCCTTAGGGGGCATGGCTTCCTTGAGAACTATGCGACAGCCAAAATCCATTATACAGAAGTATTATAATACTACATGAAGTACATACATTCCCGTTAGCTACATACTGCAAGACAGCATTACTAAAGTTGGTAAAACTGGTAGCTGAACCCTTGGAGGTGGGCTTTAAGTTTGGAGGTAGTTCCATTTTCCTCAGGGGTGTGGCTTTTTCTAGAGCTATAAGGTAGCCAAAATCCACTATACAGAAGTAATACACTACATGAAATACATACCATACATTCCACTTAGGTACTGTTCATAAGAAAGCTTCACTTAGGGAGGTATATCTGGTAACTGTATCTTTGGAGGTGGGATTTGTTTTTTCAGGTGGTTTCACATTCCGCAGGGATGTGGCTTATTTAAGAACTATACGACAGCCAAAATTCACTATCCAGAAATAACATATTACTACTTAAAATACATAAATCACCTCGTTACATAAGATATCTGGTGATCTCTACATTTTGCAGGTGGTTCCATGCTCCTCAGGGGTGTAGCTTCTTCAAGAACTATACGACAGCCAAAATCCACTATCCAGAAGTATTATAATACTATGTGAAGTACATACATTCCCCTTAGCTACATAAGACAGCTTTACGAAAGGTGGTAAACCTGGTAACGGAACCCTTGGAGGTGGGGTTCATTTTTGGAGGCAGTTCCATGTTCCTCAGGGGTTTGCCTTTTTCCAGAGCTATAAGGCAGTCGAAATCCACTAATAATACACTACATGAAATACACACAGTACATTCCCCTTAGCTACATATAAAAGCTTCACTTAGGGTGATATCTGTATCCTTGGAGGTGAGCTTTATTTTATGATGTGGTTATATGTTCGGCAGGGGTGGGGCTTCTTAAAGAACTATAAGATAGGCAAAATGTACTATCCAGAAGGAACATAATACGACCTAAAGTACATAATCTACCTTACTGTATCTACATTAGATAGCTACTCTAAAGGTAGTATCTGGTGAGCTCTACTTCTCGGAGGTGTTTCCATGTTCCTTAGGGGTGTAGCTTCTCCCAATACATACATTCCCCTACATAAAATAAATTTTTCGACAAAAGTACATTTTTTAATGAAAGGGTTTCCTGTGCCTTCAATTATATACAATCCAGCGCTCAAATGGGGGCAGTGATGATGAAATGTAACTTGATGTTCAAATACAAATCATTTATTGGAATGCATGCTGAAAAATAATTGATGTACTTGATCGGATCCAACGTCTACAAATACCGCCCAGTGGCGGTGTCCTCCTCACCTTTGACAAAGCGCATGCGCGCGAAACATGTTAGTGTGAGGACTTTCCGACACTACAGGAGCCCACCATTCCGCCAGCCAAGTGTGCACGTCCCTCCTGTCACTTGTCCCAGTTTCGGGTGTCATTTCCGGCCGCCAGTTGGAGAGCGCACCATCTACATAGCCGCACAGAGCCGCTGACTACTTCATCTCCCTGCCCGCCCGATCAGCTGGTCTGACCGCGACACAGGAACCTGTATGGTATGTGACATTTCTCCTCGGTTCCCACGGCATCTGTATTGCTATCCAGCCATAGGCTGTAATAGACTGCATTAGAAGATACACCTTTCTATCTCCACTGACGGCAAGGACAGTGCAAGTTGAACTCAGTAACTTCAAATAACACCAAGTTCATTCAACACATCTGCACATTTTTAACAACAACAAGTTTATTTCAGCACACTTGCACATCTTAACCCTTTGGTTGGCGGTATTGGTTTATATGCGTTTTTTTATGCTTCATCACTGATCAAAGATTTTCATCTGATCCTTGTTTGAAGGTTATTGAATTTTGTATTTTATTGATTTTATCCGATCAAGTACATCAATTATTTTTCAGCATGCATTCCAATAAATGATTTTTATTTGAACATCAAGTTACATTTCATCATCACTGCCCCCATTTGAGCGCTGGATTGTATATAATTGCTTTGTGTGTGCCTTGTTCCGGAGGTTGCCAGCTGCACTGGGTGTCAGATTTTCAAGATTTATACCCATATGACATTATGTTCTATATATTTCTGCCAGTTTCTAGTGCTGCAAGACTCTTTTTGTTTTAATTCCTGTGCCTTCAGGTACAAGGAGAAGGATTGGCACACCGCGTCTCGGTCTGGGCATTCTGCCGTTCTCTTGAGAAGCGACACAAAGCATACAAAGAAAGTTGGATATTCCCTCTATGTGTTTGGTGGACGGGAGTCGTCTACAGTTGATGTGGTTGGACATTGGAGCAGAGACAAAGTTCAGGTGGGTGTCAGAGTTTGGCTACCTGCCGCTCTTTTGGAACACTAAGCCCTGGCTCATCTAGCCCTGGGGTGCAGCACTCTACCTTAGGCTTCGATGAACCCTAAATATAGCAAATTGAACCTAAATTGCAACTCGGCCTAAATTTTGATTCTCCTTGGAGTGCAAGATTTGAGTGGGGCATTTTCTCCAACTCCAAAGACAGTCGTGATGAGCTATAGCTTTAAAACTTTGCCTGCATTCTCCACATATTTCTATGGAGAATCCACTAGAGAGCGCATAAAAAAAACTGCCCGCATTCTCCACATATTTCTATGGAAAATCCACTAGAGGGCGTATAAAAAAAACTTTGCCTGCATTCTCCACATATTTCTATGGAGAATCCACTAGAGGGCGTATAAAAAAGTTTGCCCGC
>CM055126.1:62668472-62698472 GCA_029206835.1 Rana muscosa | reverse complement strand
AAAAAAAATGTATTTCTTTTCTTCTGCGTCTTACTTCTGTACTGCAGTTTAAACCGCCACAAAGCAAAAAAAAAAAAAAAAAAATAGAAGCGGGATCAATAAACCAAATAAATTTGCCAAACATGGAAAATTTAAATACCCACAAAATCTTTGACCCCCATGGAACCCCTAAATGCAGACATTTGCCATGTTGGGTTGGGGGGGGGATTATTGACACCCCGAGCAGACCTTGCCAGAGTCGAACATTTAAAATAGATGTCCACGTGTCGCCTCAGCTGTCCGGAATGACAAGTGGCAGACGGGGAGCTGCTGAACGGACACTTTGTAGAAAAAGATCACAAACTAATAAAGTTTATAAAAAAATAAAAATAAAACAAACCCACACAAACAAGACAAGCCATTCAACAAACTTTATTTAACAAAACCAAAAACTTTAATAAAATAAAAAATAAAAAAAAGCCCCGAATTCTGCCAGGAATCCCCCAAACCAGCGAATTCGCAGCGTGACGCAGAATCTGCCGCCACTGTTTCTGGTGGCAAAGCCGCAAGATTTCCTTCCGCCGCAACCCGACTGAAGTGTCCCAGCGAATTGAGAGTCCGTCTTCGGAGGATCAGGAGACCAGGACGCCGGCCGAGCTGCTCTTGGCGCCGTCACCGTCTTTGGGCGGCTGCTTCTGGTCGTCCTCGCCCATCAGGCGGATGTTGTGCTTCTCTCGATACTCGTTCAGCTCCCGCCCCTTCGTCTGCAGCTGCGTGGTCAGCGTCTCGATGATTTTGTTGATCTGCGGGGGGGGGGGGGGAGGGATGGAGAGGAGGCGGGGTTAGGCGGCGGGCTAAGATTTTGTGTGAGAAGCCTCGGATGGAAGCTCAGGACTGCATGCCGAACCTATTCAGTGGAGTCGCCGCCCATGGATGACAGCTTCCATCTGAGGCTTCGCACACAGGTACAATGTTTATCAACGGGCTACGGGCCTTCAGATGTAAAGAATTCTGTTTGCAATGCACAATGAACGGCTTTAGAGCTGAACATGCTGGGAGTTGCAGTTCCTTCTGAATCGAGGAGCAGGGCATGCTGGGGGGTTGTAGTCCCCAGTAAAGAGGACTGGAGCATGCTGGGAGTTGTAGTCCCCCGGTAGAGTAGCAGGGCATGCTGGGAGTTGTAGTTCCTTCTGAATAGAGGAGCAGGGCATGCTGGGAGTTGTAGTTCCTTCTGAATAGAGGAGCAGGGCATGCTGGGAGTTGTATTCCCCAGTAAAGAGGAGCAGGGCATGCTGGGAGTTGTAGTCCCCGGTATAAAAGACCAGGGCATGCTGGGAGTTGTAGCCCCCCGGTAGAGGAGCAGGGCGTGCTGGTAGTTGTAGTCTCCTGGTATAGAGGACTGGAGCATGCTGGGAGTTGTAGTCCCCCGGTAGAGGAGCAGGGCATGCTGGGAGTTGTATTTCCCAGTAAAGAGGACCTGAGCATGCTGGGAGTTGTAGTCCCCCGGTAGAGAGGAGATGGGTATGCTGGGAGTTGTAGTTCCCCGGTATAAAGGACCGGGGCATGCTGGGAGTTGTAGTACCCCGGTAGAGGAGCAGGGCGTGCTGGTAGTTTTAGTCTCCTGGTATAGAGGACTGGGGCATGCTGGGAGTTGTAGTTCCCCGGTAGAGAGGAGCGGGGCATGCTGAGAGTTGTAGTTCCCCGGTAGAGAGGAGCAGGACATGCTGGGAGTTGTAGTTCCCCGGTAGAGAGGAGCAGGACATGCTGGGAGTTGTAGTTCCCCGGTAGAGAGGAGGACATGCTGGGAGTTGTAGTTCCCCGGTAGAGAGGAGCAGGACATGCTGGGAGTTGTAGTTCCCCGGTAGAGAGGAGCAGGACATGCTGGGAGTTGTAGTCCCCCGGTAGAGGAGCAGGGCATGCTGGGAGTTGTAGTCTCCTGATATAGAGGCCCGGGGCACACTGGGAGTTGTAGTCCCCCAGTAGAGATGAGCAGGGCATGCTGGGTGTTGTCCCCCTAGTATAGAGGAGCAGGACATGCTGGGAGTTGTAGTCCCACAGTATATAATCATAGGGCATGCTAGGAGTTGTACTCCCACAAGTATAAAGCAACAGGGCTTGCTGGGAGTTGCAGTCCTCCAGGGAAGGGCTGCAGGGCAAGCTAAGAGTTGTAGTCTCCCTTAGTATAGCATTACAAGGCACGCTGGGAGTTGTCTCCCTTCGATATTTATAGTTGCCCTTGTATAGAGGAGGGTGTGATGGGAGTTATATTTCCCCTAGTATAGAGAAGAACATGATGGGAGTTGTAGTCCCCCCTTGGGAGGTGTGGTCTCAGTATACAGGGCATGATTTATATCTGACAAAATAAATCAGGCTTGCAGTGGGCGGGGCTACTCCAGTGAGTGGGTGGAGGGGGAAGGAGCTCAGCGTGGGCGTTCTCTGTGATGTCACCAAAAGCCCAATGAGTATTTTGGAGGCGGGGCAGAGGGGGTGGAGCCTGGAGAGTGGTATTTGTTACCTGTACAGGCTCTTGAAGTCTCCATCACTCATATATGAATTTTATCGGCTGAACCGATCGTTTTCAGCTCTGTACAAATAGTGACAACCTGGACCGGCTCAGAGCCTACCCCACCCCGGGTCCCGGGCTCACCTGGTCCTTGTTGTTCTCCAATGCTGGCAGCACCTCCTTCACCGTCCGCTCCACCAGGACGCCCCCGACCATCCGGTAACACTTCCTGCTCTGGTCCACCTCCCGCAAGGTGTCAATCACCAAACTGTGTGGGAGAGAAAGAGGGCGCATTAATGAGGCCCCGCCCCTCCACAGACCGTACGGGGCCCTGGTATGGGTTATGCACACTCCAGGGCTGGGACTTCCTATCAAGAGGTCAGGCATTGATTGGACGGTACTGAGAGCTATATAAGAGGGGGGGGGGGGGGGAATAAAGTATTCAGACACATGACCGGTTCTCTTTGATCGACCTCGTGTGGGGGATGGTACTCACGTGTGTTCGCTCAGCTCCATCTCCAGCTCCGCCGCTTTGGAGGCCAAACCCCTCTGCTCCTGCCGCATGCGATTGAACCCCGCCACCACCTATAGAGGGAGAATGAAAAATTAGAGGGCTGAAGGAGAACTCCAACTCCAGTATAGAGGAGGTAATGCTGGGAGTTGTAGTCCCCTCTCAGTATAGAGGAGGGAATGCTGGGAGTTGTAGTCCCCCTCAGTATACAGGAGGGAATGCTGGGAGTTGTAGTCCCCCCCCCCCAGTATAGAGGAGGGAATGCTGGGAGTTGTAGTCCCCCCCAGTATAGAGGAGGGAAAGCTGGGAGTTGTAGTCCCCTCTCAGTATAGAGGAGGTAATGCTGGGAGTTGTAGTCCCCTCTCAGTATAGAGGAGGGAATGCTGGGAGTTGTAGTCCCCTCTCAGTATACAGGAGGGAATGCTGGGAGTTGTAGTCCCCTCTCAGTATACAGGAGGGAATGCTGGGAGTTGTAGTCCCCCTCAGTATACAGGAGGGAATGCTGGGAGTTGTAGTCCCCCCCCCAGTATAGAGGAGGGAATGCTGGGAGTTGTAGTCCCCCCCCCCAGTATAGAGGAGGGAATGCTGGGAGTTGTAGTCCCCTCTCAGTATAGAGGAGGGAATGCTGGGAGTTGCAGTCCCCTCTCAGTATAGAGGAGGGTATGCTGGGAGCTGTAGTCCTCTCTCAGTATAGAGGAGGGTATGCTGGGAGCTGTAGTCCTCTCTCAGTATAGAGGAGGGTATGCTGGGAGCTGTAGTCCTCTCTCAGTATAGAGGAGGGTATGCTGGGAGCTGTAGTCCTCTCTCAGTATAGAGGGTATGCTGGGAGTTGTAGTCCTCTCTCAGTATAGAGGAGGGTACGCTGGGAGTTGTAGTCCCCCCTCAGTATAGAGGAGGGTACGCTGGGAGGTGTAGTCCCCCCTCAGTATAGAGGAGGGTATGCTGGGAGGTGTAGTCCCCCCTCAGTATAGAGGAGGGTATGCTGGGAGGTGTAGTCCCCTCTCAGTATAGAGGAGGGTATGCTGGGAGTTGTAGTCCCCTCTCAGTATAGAGGAGGGTATGCTGGGAGTTGTAGTCCCCTCTCAGTATAGAGGAGGGTATGCTGGGAGTTGTAGTCCCCCCTCAGTATAGAGGAGGGTACGCTGGGAGTTGTAGTCCTCTCTCAGTATAGAGGAGGGTACGCTGGGAGTTGTAGTCCCCCCTCAGTATAGAGGAGGGTACGCTGGGAGGTGTAGTCCCCCCTCAGTATAGAGGAGGGTATGCTGGGAGGTGTAGTCCCCCCTCAGTATAGAGGAGGGTATGCTGGGAGGTGTAGTCCCCCCTCAGTATAGAGGAGGGTATGCTGGGAGGTGTAGTCCCCTCTCAGTATAGAGGAGGGTATGCTGGGAGTTGTAGTCCCCTCTCAGTATAGAGGAGGGTATGCTGGGAGTTGTAGTCCCCTCTCAGTATAGAGGAGGGTATGCTGGGAGTTGTAGTCCCCCCTCAGTATAGAGGAGGGTATGCTGGGAGTTGTAGTCCCCCCTCAGTATAGAGGAGTTGTAGTCCTCTCTCACCTGCTCCGCAGCGATCTGCTTAGCCGCCGCACTCGCCATGTCTCCTCCGCTGTCTGAGCTCGCCGCCGGAAATCGTTGAAAGCGTCACTTCCTGCCGCCCCGCCTCCCGCCGCCATATTGACTGAGGGCAGGTAGCGGATGAGGGTCGGCTGGCGGCTGTGGGGGGCGCTGAGGAGGTGAGTCACTCCACCCAGAACTGGGGGGTAAAATGTCTGTCTGTGTCCCCAATGGGGGATTTCCTCTCACTTCCTGTGACACCGGGACCGGAAATGAGAGGAATGGGGGTCACAGGAAGTCTCAAGAAATCTTTATATGGGGGGCAGGGACACACCATGACTTTGTCCAATCCCAAATCACCCCGCCCTCCACCTTCACGCACCATTCTGTTGTCACGGTAACCTCCATAGAGCTCCCTGTAGGCGGAGTTCATTGGACCGTTACCCCACCCCCTCAAGTCCTCCCAGGAGGAGCTCCAGGGGAGAAATAACATTTATGATTGGTCAAGTTTCAGGGCGATGTCGGGGAGCTCCGCCCACAATCCGCTGATCGCCGTCTGTCAGGTGACTTCCACCGCCAACAAGGAGGAGAACCTCTCCGCCTGCTCCGCCCTCATCCGGGAGGCCTCCGCCCGCAACGCCGCCATGGTCTTCCTCCCCGAGGCCTTCGACTACATCGGGGGGAGCACCGAGGAGACGCTGAGCCTGGCCGAGAGCCTGGAGGGGGCGCTCATCCAACAATACTCCGCCCTGGCCAGGTGAGACACACTGCCCCTCCGCAAAACTGCCCCTCCCCCAACACAGCCCCTCCCTGAAGCTGCTTTTACCCTTAGACAGCCCCTCCCCAAAACTACCCCTCCCCCAACACAGCCCCTCCTCTAGAACTGCCCCTCCCTAAGACTGCCCCTCCCCATCAAGCCCCTCCCTAAAGCTGCTTTTGCCCTAAGACAGCCCCTCCTCAAAACCGCCCCTCCTATAAAACTACCTCTCCCCAGCACAGCCCCTCCCCCAAAGCTGCACCTGGCATTCCCAGGACAGCCCTGACCACTCCCTCTGGCACTGCCCCAGATCCTCCTCTACAATTACCCAGCCTCAAACGTCCCTAGCACAGCCCCAGCCACTCACCAGCACCTCCCTAGTTCCGTCCCATCTCCCTCCCCAGCAGAGCCCCTCCCACTCCCCAGCAGAGCCTCAGCCCTTTCCGAGCACTGCTGCAGCGCCATCTAATCCCCTCCCCAGCACCCCCCTGGCACAGCCCTTCCCCAGCAGAGTCCCACTGGCCCCTCTCCTGCACTGCCTCGGACCCTCCTTATCACCCCTAGCAAAGCCCTTCAGCAGCAGAGCCCTGGCCCCTCCCTTGCACCCCTAGCACAACCCTACCCCAGCAGAGCCCTGGCCCCTCCCTTGTACTGCCTCGGCCCCTCCCCTAGCACAGTCCTACTCCAGCAGAGCCCTGGCCCCTCCCCTGTACTGCCTCAGCTCCTCCCCTAGCACAGTCCTACTCAGCAGAGCCCTGGCGCCTCCCCTGTACTGCCTAAGCTCCTCCACTAGCACAGTCCTACACCAGCAGAGCCCTGGCCCCTCCCCTCAACTGCCTTAGCCCCTCCCCTAGCACAGTCCTACCCCATCAGAGCCCTGGCCCCTCCCCTGAACTGCCTCAGCCCCTCCCCTAGCACAGTCCTACCCCATCAGAGCCCTGCCCCCTCCCCTGAACTGCCTCAGCCCCTCCCCTAGCACAGTCCTACCCCAGCAGAGCATTGGCCCCTCCCCTGTACTGCCTCTGCTCCTCCCCTAGCACAGTCCTACACCAGAAGAGCCCTGGCCCATTCCCTAGCACAGTCCTACCCCAGCAGAGCCCTGGCCCCTCCCCTGTACTGCCTCAGCCCCTCCCCTAGCATAGTCCTAAGCCCAGCAGAGCCCTGGCCCCTCCCCTGTACTGCTTCAGCTCCTCCCCTAGCACAGTCTTACCCCAGCAGAGCCCTGGCCCCTCCCCTTAACTGCCTCAACCCCACCCCTAGCACAGTCCTACCTTAGCAGAGCCCTGGCCCATCCCCTAGCACAGTCCTACACCAGCAGAGCCCTGGCCCCTCCCCTAGCACAGTCCTACCCCAGCAGAGCCCTGGCCCCTCCCCTGTACTGCCTCAGCTCCTCCCCTAGCACAACCTTTCCCCAGCAGAGCCCTGGCCCCTCCCCTGCATTGCCTCAACCCCTCCCCTAGCACAGTCCTGGCCACTCCACAACACTGCCCATTCCCCTCCCCTCCCCAGCACACACCCAGACCTTCCTCAGCTCCTCCCTAGTGCCATCCCCTTCCCTCTCCAGCACCACTCTGGCCACTCCCTAGCCCAGCATAGCCACACCTTTCTCAGCATTTCCTCCCTCCCTAGCGCTGCCCTAGCCCCTTCCACTATCCAACAGAACTCCCAGCCTCTTTCCAGGATTCCCCCAGACCCTCCCCAGCTCCTTCTTAGTGCTGTCCTATCCCATCCCCAGCATTACCCCAGCCCCTCCCACTGGGCGGGATTTTTGTCCTAATCATCTTCTCTCTCTCTCTGTCAGGGAGTGCCATCTCTGGCTGTCTCTGGGTGGATTTCATGAGAAGGGCCCCAACTGGGAGAAAGACCGCAGGATCTCCAACTCCCACCTCCTCCTGGATCACACAGGTACCCGTCACCACTGTATGTGTGAAAGTGAGCCGCCATTGGGTGGACACAGCCCATCATCCATCACTAAGGACAGCCCCTCTTCCTGCTATCCCCCAGACAGGAAGTGAGGGGGAGTCTTCTAATGCGGGCACCTGTTCTGGGGGGATTTCCTCTCACTTCATGTTGTGTCTCTGGGACAGGAAGTGTCTATTACTATTGTAACTTTGCTTTAAACTAAAAGGCTGCTCTACCCTGGCCCCTCCCCAGCACTGCCCCAGCGCAGCGTTGGGCAGGGATGGGCAGTTCTGGGGAAGGGCTGCCTTTTACTTCAAGGCGGAGGGTCGCCTTTTCACTTTAGAGAATTAAAAACAGAAATATTGGCTCCCTGAGCACCTACGTTTTTGAGATCTTTTTATTTATTCTCCGGTGACCCCCCCCCCAATGTGTGTCTTTTTACAGGACACATCCGGTCCGTCTACCGCAAGGCTCACCTGTTCGATGTGGAGCTACAGAGTGGGGTGTCACTGAAGGAGAGCAGTTTCACCGTCCCGGGGATGGAGCTGGCGCCCCCTGTCTGCACACCGGTGGGAAAGGTGAAGTTGCTTGCCTAGAGCTATTATTGTAGTAATGATGTACAATTATTTATAAAAGTAGCCACTCCCCAACACAGCCTAGGCCCCTCCCACGTACAGTCCTAGGCACTGTCCCACTATGTCCCCAGCATAGCCCAGGCCCATTGCCAGGACAGTCCTGACCCCTCCTCAGAACAGTTCTGACCCCTCCTCAGAAAAGTCCTGGCCCCTCCCCAGCACAGTCCTGACCACTCCTCAGAACAGTTCTAACCCCTCCCCAAGCACTAGTAAAGCCCTTCTTCAGCCCTGGCCACTCCCCAGCACAGTCCTAGGTCTTCCTCAGCACAGCCCTGATCACTCTCCGGTACAGTCCTGATCCCTCCTCAGCACAGCCCTGACCCCTCCCCGGGCACTAGTAAAGCCCATTTTCAGCCCTGGCCACTCTCCAGTACAGTCCTGATCACTTACCAGCACAGCCCTGATTCCAACCCAGCACAGCCCTAAATCCTCCCAATCACAACCATGACCCCTCCCCAGCACAGCCCTGACCCCTCCCCAGCACAGCCCTGACCCCTCGCTAGCACAGCCCTGACCCCTCGCTAGCACAGCCCTGACCCCTCGCTAGCACAGCCCTGACTCCTCCCCAGCACAGCCCTGACTCCTCCCCAGCACAGCCCTGACTCCTCCCCAGCACAGCCCTGACTCTTCCCCAGCACAGCCCTGATTCTTCCCCAGCACAGCATTGACCCCTCCCCAGCACAGCATTGACCCCTCCCCAGCACAGCATTGACCACTCCCCAGCACAGCCCTGCCTCCTCCCCAGCACAGCCCTGCCTCCTCCCCAGCACAGCCCTGCCTCCTCCCCAGCACAGCCCTGCCTCCTCCCCAGCACAGCCCTGATTCCTCCCCAGCACAGCCCTGATTCCTCCCCAGCACAGCCCTGATTCCTCCCCAGCACAGCCCTGACTCCTCCCCAGCACAACCCTGACCCATTCCGAGCACTACTCTGGTCTCTCCCCAGCTCTGCCCCTCCCCCTGCCCCTGTTTCATATAGGAGAGTTCCCTTCAGTTCCTGTCCTGGAGACACAAGAAGTGAGAAGAAATTTCTCCAAAGTGAACGGAAATCCCCTCTCAGTTGTCACTGGAGTTTTTTTTCTGTGTTTTGGTGACAACTGTAACATTTTGGATTTCCCATCACTTCCTGTTCCAGTGACAACGATCACCAGGACCAATAGAGAGGATGAATCTCCCCGATCCGTCCAAGCCAGAACACAGAGGTCGGCTTCAGCTCCACTCTAATGACTTGGAATTTGTGTTTTATTTTACTCTGTGGCAGGTCGGCCTCGCCGTCTGCTACGACCTTCGCTTTCCGGAGATGTCGCTGGCGCTGTCCCGGGAAGGAGCGGAAATCCTCACCTACCCCTCCGCCTTCACCGTCACCACGGGGCTGGCACACTGGGAGGTAGGTTTGTATGAGAGGTGGGGGGGGGGACAGCAAGGGATAGGAGGGGAGGCCGGCCCAGGGGGTCTCCAGCAAGAGATTGGCCATTCATGTGCTGCACGTAAGACCTACAAGATGGGGGGGGGGGGCAATCAGGATGTGAGACACGTGGGTTGGCAAGGTGTGGTCAGGATTGTTGAAGGGACCAATAAAAAAAACTTAAAATGGAATTATGGCCAACAGGACGGGGGGGGAGGGGTTTAGAATCTGTGCCAAATTTGTTGGGGATTTTCCTCTTCCCGTTGTGTCACCAGCACAGGAAGCAAAAGAGAATATCTCCTCTGCGGGGACACACAGCAATAACGCTTGACAGATGTTCTAACCCCCCCCCCCCTCCTCCCTACTCCATCCAGGACTGAGAAGCAAAAGTTTTAGCCGGAGTTCTTCCTTAAATGCAACTCATGCAGGTAGGAGTTGCCACAGGTGACTTCTTAAAAGGTGCAGGTCTGACACCCCCCCCCCATTTCTTCCTCTGCTGACCCTCCCCCATGAACCTCTGCCCCCTGGGACAAGCAAAAGGTGTTGGGACCTCCCCTGCGGGTCAGACACTCACCGGGGAGATCTGGGAACCCCCTGTATACGATGAGGGGAGGAGTTTTTCCTGGACAGGCCCTCCTGCAGGCTCCTCCTCATCTCACATGCAGAAAAACATCAGTGCTGAGACATTTCACAGCCTCCAATCAGAGTCAACCCCTGGCCTTAGAAGCCTGAATGTGATTGGAGGCACAGGAAGTTGAAGCCCAGTGACCCTGTGAGGTGCTGCCTGCATTCTGCCCCGGGATGGATTAGATCTCAGATCGAGGGCATCGTTTGCTGGATTGCATTAGCGGCTCCTGGGAGTCGTGCGTTCCCCAGTGCATGGCGGCCTCTAGCTTTTGGATGCCTAGCGAGAGCCGCCATGACAGGTTCTCTTTATGCCGGCAAGGAATAGACTGAGTCAAGTCTATCCGTATCTTCTGGATATCCGAGCAACAGCCACCTAATGCAGCCCAGCAATACTGCTTCTGTAATGTAGTGTTTATTCAGCAGGGCTTTACCAGTGTTCCTGGGTAGGTCTGCAGCCTCTTATCACATGACCCTTTGTAACCTTATTGGGGATGGTGCTGGGAAAAGGGGACAGTCAGGGATTACGATATTGGGTGAGCTAGGTGGGTAGTCATGGTAAAAGATCCATGGGCAGAGTCCTGACTGTAACGCCTGTAAATCCAAACCTGCCCCAGCCATCATTGGTATCAGTCGGAGGAATATTGGCCATCACTGGTGTCAATGGGAGGAATAGTGCCCCATCACTGGTGTCAGTGGGAGGAATAGTGCCCCATCACTGGTGTCAGTGGGAGGAATAGTGACCCATCATCGGTGTCAGTGGGAGGAATAGTGCCCCATCATTGGTATCAGTGGGAGGAATACTGTCCCATCATTGGTATCAGTGGGAGGAATAGTGCCCCATCATTGGTGTCAGTGGGAGGAATAGTGCCCCATCACTGGTGTCAGTGGGAGGAATAGTGACCCATCATCGGTGTCAGTGGGAGGAATAGTGCCCCATCATTGGTATCAGTGGGAGGAATACTGTCCCATCATTGGTATCAGTGGGAGGAATAGTGCCCCATCATTGGTGTCAGTGGGAGGAATAGTGTCCCATAATTGGTGTCAGTGGGAGGAATAGTGCCCCATCATTGGTGTCAGTGGGAGGAATAGTGTCCCTTCTCACTTCTTTTCCCCTTTCCCCTCCCCACAGGTGCTGCTGAGGGCCCGAGCCGTAGAGAACCAGTGTTACGTGGTGGCGGCAGCACAGACCGGCAGCCACAACCAGCGCAGGGCTTCGTACGGCCACGCCATGGTGGTAGACCCGTGGGGCGCGGTCGTGGCGCAGTGCCGGGACGGACCCGGGGTGTGCTACGCAGAGATCGACCTGCCTTACCTCCACCGCGTGCGCCGAGAGATGCCGATACAGGGTCACCGCAGGGCAGACTTGTACGGTGCCGCCGGCAAGAAGAGTCCAGGACTGAGGGAGGCGGCGGGATCGGAGATCGGCTGATCGTGCCTCGGAACGATAATCCGTACCCAAGCTGCTGGGAAGGATGACTAATCAATCACCGGGATTTATAAAGAGCGCCTGTAATAATAAACACCAGAGGAGGAGGGTGGGGGGGGAAGTAGGTCCGAGATGATGACCTCATGTCTTTGGGCCGGCCCCGATGTCACCAGCTAGTCACCATTCGGGTCCTCCAGGGCCAATGGGGGTGTCTCCTTACACCCCCTTTTGCATTTTTACCACCTTTTTTCGGGGGGGTCACCACAACAGGAAGTGAAGGGAAATCTGCCCAATTGGGGACACCAGCATCAAGTTCAAGGTTGGCATTTTGTACCCATATTATCACAGCGTTGTCTAGGACGTTAGGTTGTCACTGTGATGTCACAAGCTCCCACAACCTGACATCATCAGGCCTTCTATGGGCACCAGGAAAAAGTATGGCAATCCTGCTCTACGCAGTGGGTGGGGTTTGAGCGGAAGGGGCGGGTTTGATTGGTATGGGAGGCGGGGCTCAATGTTTCCCATTCCAAAACACTTCCCTGGCCTAATCTCCTAACTGCCATTGTTCACACCAAGGGCGGGGCTTAGTTGGTATGGGAGGCGTGGCCCTTCCAAATCACTTCCCTGACCTAATCTTCTAACTGCCGTTGTTCACACCAAGGGTGGGGCTTACTTGGTATGGGAGGCGTGGCCCTTCCAAATCACTTCCCTGACCTAATCTCCTAACTGCCGTTGTTCACACCAAGGGCGGGGCTTAGTTGGTATGGGAGGCGTGGCCCTTCCAAATCACTTCCCTGACCTAATCTTCTAACTGCCGTTGTTCACACCAAGGGCGGGGCTTAGTTGGTATGGGAGGCGTGGCCCTTCCAAATCACTTCCCTGACCTAATCTAGCTGGGCATTGTATACACCAAGGGCGTGGCTTAATATCACCCGTCCATAAGATTCCAGATCCTTCATGGAGGTGCCATTTTCTGTGCAATCTAAATAAATGATTATAATTCATCTGCAGCGAACCAAACGTCATTTCAGGAAGGTCCTGCCTGTGCAGTGTGGCAGGAGGGGGGAGGGGCTTGTAAATCATAATGGCAGCTGAGCAGAACTGCAGATCTTATTGTTGGGTTACAACAGAGTAAGTAGGTGTCCAATGCATGTTTGGCTACTTGCCTGTTTAGATTTAAAGAGGATCTGTACTGTGGAAGCTTTGAAAGAAAAAAGAAGACAGGCAGAGGGCAAATAAACTGTCACCGTTGCCGGTGGGCTCCCTGCCGGTGTTTCTGGGTAAGAGCGGCCATCTTGGTAGAGACAGGGCTTTGCTTCCTCGTGTGAAAGCTGCCCCTTGATGACAGGTGATCTGATGATTGGAGGGGTAATAATAGAGGTGGAGGAAGCACACAATGGATGAAGATGAAGCAGGGAGATCCTAGCACTGCAGCTCCTCCAGTACAGCTTCCTCTCCAGCAAGGAGAACTGTGATCATCAGCACTGTAGTGACCAATTTTAGACTAGCAGTCAGAGGCAGCAATGCCCTAGATCCGTGTTTCTCAACTCCAGTCCTCGAGGCGCCGCAACAGGTCATGTTTTCAGGCTTTCCATTATATTGCACAGGTGATTTAATCACTTTCAATGCCTTAGTAATTATCAAAGCCGTTTCATTTAGAGGGAAATCCTGAAAACATGACCTGTTGGGGCGCCTTGAGGACTGGAGTCTAGAAACACTGCCCTAGATCACTGGTCTCCAAACTGTGGCCCTTTGTCTGGCCCTTTGTCTGGCCCTTGGGACACTATTCCTCCCACTAACACCAATGATGGGACACTATTCCTCCCACTAACACCAATGATGGGACACTATTCCTCCCACTGACACCAATGATGGGGCACTATTCCTCCCACTGACACCAACGATGGGACACTATTCCTCCCACTGACACCAACGATGGGACACTATTCATCCCACTGACACCAACGATGGGACACTATTCCTCCCACTGACACCAACGATGGGACACTATTCCTCCCACTGACACCAACGATGGGACACTATTCCTCCCACTGACACCAACGATGGGACACTATTCCTCCCACTGACACCAACGATGGGACACTATTCCTCCCACTGACACCAACGATGGGACACTATTCCTCCCACTGACACCAACGATGGGACACTATTCCTCCCACTGACACCAACGATGGGACACTATTCCTCCCACTGACACCAACGATGGGACACTATTCCTCCCACTGAAACCAATGATGGGGCACTATTCCTCCCACTGAGACCAATGACGGGACACTATTCCTCCCACTGACACCAATGACGGGACACTATTCCTCCCACTGACACCAACGATGGGACACTATTCCTCCCACTGACACCAACGATGGGACACTATTCCTCCCACTGACACCAACGATGGGACACTATTCCTCCCACTGACACCAACGATGGGACACTATTCCTCCCACTGACACCAACGACGGGGCACTATTCCTCCCACTGACACCAATGATGGGGCACTATTCCTCCCATTGACACCAATGATGGGGCACTATTCCTCCCACTGACACCAATGATGGGGCACTATTCCTCCCCACTGACTACAGGTGTTATTTATTTATTTTTATCCCCAGCACTAAAATCCTGTCTGTTCCCACTGACCCTGGGCCATTTACTACTCCCAGTGGCCACAGTCCGGCCCTCCTATAGTGTGAAGGACAAGTAAACTGGACCTTTGTTTAGAAAGTTCGGAGTCCCGTGCCGTAGATGATCTCGCACTGCAGATATACAGCTACGAGGGTGACGGTACAGGAAGTGCACTGCTAGTTTTCAGAAGGAATTTAGTGGCTTGTGTCTCAGGTAGCCAGGATCTTACAGTGACTGTGGAAGGTGCAGCTCCCCAAAAAAAAAAAAATGAAGGTTTTAAGGATCATATGAGAAAACCAAACCCTACAAGATATTCCATAACTTGCACCAGGACCTCCCGGCACTCAATGTGGACCTACCGAAAAACACAAAAAAGGCACCTACAGTGTATATGAAGCCTTGTAAGGCCGCTGTAATCCCACCACATAGACGATCCTTTCTCAGTACAATCCACAAGCAAGTATCCTTTAACTGATAGGGAACAGTGCATAAAATCCACACAAAAGGCCAACGCATTTCGGCCACTAAGCTCATGACTAAGGCCTAGCAGCCGAAATGCATTGGGCTTTTACGTGGATTTTATGTACTGTTCCCTATCAATAAAGGACACTTTATTGATATAGTGGATATCTATTTCTTTGATAATCAGTGAGGGTAAAAAAAAAAAAAAAAAAAATAGGATTTTTTGTACTCCCCGTAAAATCCTTTTCTTTGTCGTCCATGGACGGACACAGCTCCTTAATTCTTGACAGTTGGGTTATGTTCCTGTTCTATAGGAGAGGACTAGGCAGAACATTTTAGATATTTAAATACATGTTACTTTAACAGAGTTGAACAGCCCTGCCCAGGGGGGGGCGGTCCCTCCGGACATAACCCTCCGCCCTGCAGTCAGCAGCTCAGTTCGTAAAAAGCAGTACAAACCAAAAAAAAAAAAAAAAAGAAGGAGGAGGAGGGGTGGGTGCTGTGTCCGTCCATGGATGACAGAGAAAAGGATTTTACAATATAAACAAAGAAAACTGCGCTAATGAAATTAAATATGCAAAACAGGCAGCAATAATAGTGGTATAAACACAGACAGAAATAGGACAAAAAAAAATTGCGCCAATAATAAACCAAATGATAACATTCAGGGGCTGATCTGTGTAAAGCACCACGCAGCACACCGATTTACAGCCACTAGCAGAACAAAAAAAATGTATAGAAGTCCAAGGTTGGCCTATAGATTAAACCAAACCCAGACCTAAATTCAATGTAAGTCCCATATGCAGCTAGAGGATATCCGGTGAAAGGGTTAAAACACAGATGGTAAATGACAGCAGCACCCGGTGATCACAGCGAACAGACGGTGCCCTCCACCACATAGATTGGCAGCTTACCAAAGATAAGCCCGCGAATAACATTCGACTGTGACCCAGCCGCGGCCTTGAGTTGATGGACCAGCAGGATATGGAAACAGCACACAGCACCGTAAAAAAATACCGTTCCCCCGATCACGGGTAAATCAACAGGCAGAACCGGTATAAAAAGGAGAGGACATAGACCATAGGATGATATTGTACAGTCCAATTTATTAAATAAAAAGATAAAACACTTACATGAACAAAGTGAATAAAAGCTTTAGAAAGTAAGCTGGCCGGCAAACAAACGAACACCCTTCCCTTAGATCAGCGTGGTGATGTCAGCACGTCGCTCCCATACGCGTTTCGTCACGATGGACATTGTCAGTAAGGATTTTACGGTGAGTACAAAAAAATCCTATTTACTCTTTTCGTCCATGGACGGACACAGCTCCTTAATTCTTGACAGTTGGGACGTCCCAAAGCAGTGTCAAAAAAACGAGGGGTGGGAACAGCAATCAAAAAAAAAAACAATATCACCCCAAACAAGCAGAGCTCCTCCACGGAGGAGTTGCAACCTCAAACAGCCGCCTGCAAAACTTTGCGGCCGAAGCTAGCATCCGAAGATGCACTCACATCGAGTGTGAAAGGACAACCAGGTCGCCGCCTTACACATTGGGAGCCAGACGCTCGATGTCGGAAAGCCCAAGAGGCACCAACAGCCCTGGTCGAATGCGCCGTGACAGGAAAGGGAGGTGCCCGCCCCTTAAAGGGCATAGGCCTGGATGACGGTCTGCCTGATCCACCGAGAAATGGTGGCCGACGAGACCGCCAGGCCCTTCTGCGGACCAGACACTGACACTAACAGTGAGTCAGACCTCCGGAACGGAGCCTAGGCCGACAAGTACACCCGCAAAGCACGTACCACGTCTAAAGAATGCAGCGCAACCTCCTTGGAATGCGATGGCCGAGGACACAAGGATGGAAGTACAATGTCCTCACTCAGGTGCAAGGCCGAAACCACCTTCGGAAGGAAGGCTGCGGGCGTAGCGCCGCTTTGTCCTTATGGAGGACCAAAATATGGGGACTTGCAAGACAAGGCCGCCAATTCAGAAACCCTCCTGACAGATGTGATGGCTACCAGGCAGGCCACCTTCTGAGAGAGCGTCAAAAGAGGAATTTCCCTGATGTCCTCAAATGGAGGTTTCTGAAGTACCGAGAGCACCAGATTCAAATCCCACAGTGGTAGTGGTGGTCGGACCGGAGGAGCTACATGTCGGACCCCTTGCACAAAAGTACTCGCCAATGAATGAGCTGCCAGGGGTCTCTGAAAGAAAACAGCCAAGGCTGAAATCTGTCCCTTAATGGTGCTTAAGGCAAGTTTCTGATTCACTCCACGCTGTAAAAACAGCAGGATGCTGGAAACCGAATAAGTCCGTGGACGCCATTCCATCCCCTCACACAGAGATGTAGGCTCTCCACGTGCGATGGTAGATCTTCCTAGAAGATGACTTCCGTGCCCTCAACATGGTTGAAATTACCAAATCCGACAGGCCTCGGTCCCTTAGTACCTGGCTTTCAATAGCCATGCCATTAAAGCCAGCGACTGTAAAGCAGGATAAAGCATGGGACCTTGTGAGAGAAGGTCCTCCCGCATTGGTAGTCGCCAAGGTGCATCCGCCACCAGGCGCACTAGATTGGCGTACCAGGGCCAATCCGGGGCGATGAGAATCACCGGAATCCCCTCAGACGCTACTCTGCAGAGCAGACGAGGAAGCAACTTCAGTGGGGGGGGAAGGCATAAATTAGCCGATACTGACCCCACAGGGCCACCGACGCGTCTGCCCAGGGATCTCTGGACCTGGCCACGAACCTCGACACCTTGCGATTGAGTCGAGAAGCCAGGAGATCCACATCTGGCGTGCCCCATGTCTGGCAAAGGAGTTGAAAAACCTCTGGATGTAACGACCATTCCCCTTGGTCCAGCATCTGGCGACTCAGATAGTCCGCCTGCCAGTTTTCCACGCCTGGAATGTAAACTGCCGATAGAGCCGGCACGCTCCTTTCCGCCCACCGTAGGATGTGAGCGACCTCCGACGCTGCAGCCGAACCTCTTGTTCCTCCTTGATGGTTGACGTATGCCACTGCCGTGGCGTTGTCTGACTGGATTCTGACTGGACACCCTCTTAGGCTCTGTGACCACTTGGAGAGGCACAGCCCGATCGCCCGGAGTTCCAGGACATTGATTGGCAGTCGGGATTCGTTCGGAGTCCAGCGGCCCTGGGCCGCCTGAACCCCCCAGACTCCCCCCCCCCTAACCTCTCAGGCTGACGTCCGTCGTGATCACAGTCCAAAGAAAGGGGAGGAACGACACCCCAGACTGAAGAGCCGGAGATCTCAGCCACCAACTCAGAGAGGACCTGACCAGATGACCTATCTGAATCTGACGATCCAGAGACAATGGAGATCTGTTCCATTTGGAGAGAATCTCCTTCTGCAAGACTCTAGAGTGGAATTGGGCATACGGTACTGCTTTGAAGGAGGCTACCATTAGGCCCAGGACTCGCATGCAAAAAAACGGAGACACAACCAATTGCAGGATGTCAACAACTTCACCGCCGTCTGGAGTGTCTGCAACTTTTCCAAAGGAAGAAAGACTCTGGTCTCCGAGTCGTCCAGAATCAACCCCAGGTACTCTAGGCGCTGGGTCGGTACTAAACACTGACTTCTGGAGGTTCAGTATCCAACCAAACTCCTGGAGGGTCTGACTGGCTATAGACACGTCCCTCCTCTAGTTCTGAGCTTGAAGTAGCTCTCAGATGAAGATCGTCCAAGTAGCCCACAATAGCAATGCCGCGCTGTCTCAGCAAAGCTAGAATCAGGGCGAGCACCCTGGTGAAAACTCTTGGTGCTGACGCTAGGCCAATGGGAAGAGCCACAAATTGATAGTGGTCTTTGCCGATCGCAAAGCGCAGGAACTTCCGATGCCTGACGCAGATGGGGAGATGCAAGTATGCGTCCCTGATATCCAAGGACGCCAGGAACTCCCCCGGATGGAGCGCAGCAACCACCGAACGAATCGATTCCATCCGGAACTTTTGAACTTTTACAAAAGCATTGAGGGCCTTGAGGTCCAACATTGGACGGACTCCATCCTTCTTTGGGACCACAAACAGATTCAAGTAGAATCCCTGAAACCTGTCCTGCGATGGTACGGGTATGATCACCCCGCACCTCAACAAGTCTTGCACTGCCCCTTGCAGGGCAGTTCGACAAGCCGTAAGGAGAGGCAGATTTGAGGGAAAGAATCTATTTGGTGGACAAGAAAGAAACTATCTTGTACCCCGAAGTGACCACCTCGCAGACCCACTGGTCGGAGAGCAGGGAGGTCCACCGAGCTGAAAACCTGAGTCGGGCGGGGGCAAAACTTCATGCGGTAGCAGGCTTGTTTGCTGGCTTGTTGGGCTTGCGCACCCAGGGACGCTTCTGTCCCCCCAGCTGGACCTTTGTCCGTTTGGGAGGGTCTGCCAGCAGGTCCTGACTGACGAAAATACCGCTTCTGTGTGGGAAAGGAGGGCCCCGGCTCCTTCCCTTTAGTGGACTGAGGAAGAAGTGTGCTCCTACTTCCAGCGACAGCCTTAATGATGTCGTCCAGTGAGGCACCAAAAAGCTTCCCACCCTTGAAAGGCAAATCAGTTTTCTTGGAAGCTTGGTCAGCGGACCAGCTTTTCAGGCATATCAGGTGGCGCAATACCACCGCAGATGCGGAGGCCGTGGAGATTAAAGGGGCCGCATCCAGGGTTGCATCACAGACGTACACAAGTCCCTGTACCAACTGTTCGGCCAGTGACACGCATTCTGGAGGGAGCTGATGCTCCTCCACAGTCTGGTGCAATATTTTAGCCCACTCAGTGAGCATCTGGGATACCAAGGTAGCAGCCAATATAGGCGGCAATGCTGACCCCAGCATGGTAAACATGGAGTGGCTTACCGCTTCGGACCTCCTATCAGTAGGGTCCTTAAAGGCAGGGGTCCCCTCTACCGGGATAGTGGTTACTTTATTTAACCGAGAGACCAAGGGGTCAACAACAACCGGAGAAGCCCATTTTTTCAAAAGGCTCTCTTCAAATGGGTAACGGACCGCCATGTGCTGAGGGACCGCAAAGGACCTCTGCCCCCTTTCCCATTCCTTATCTATGAACGTGTCAAAGAAATCAACATAAGGAAAAACCTTAACAGAGCGGGTCGGTTTGTGCGACCCAAAAGGGACAGACCCTGCAGTGGAAGTCCCAGCTGTATCTTCCAGCTTGAGAGAGTCCCTCACAGCATTGATAAGTGCACTCACAAGTGCCCTGTCTTGAGCTAACCCGGACTAGGGGTCCTCCTCACAGGGAAGGTCCTGGTCCGCCTCTTCTGACACACCAGAACCGGGGTCTTGAGCCGCAGCCTGGCCCGAGTCCGAGTCAGAACATTCCCCAGGCGATGGCGGTGGGAGGGGGCGCTTAGTACCCCCCTTACTCCCGCACGCCGCCTCCACCCTGGCAACAAATGACTCCAGGACTGCCGACAAAGCGTCCATGGGAACCGCAGGTGCACCGGTTGCTGCCTCTGGAATGTTTGGGGAAAAAACACCAGCTTCTGACTCCATATTGCCCACTTACAGCCCTTAGGGACTTAGTCAAGATATCGGACACAAAATTTGTCCACCCTCCTTGCTGCACTGACTGGGGGGGGGGGGTTACCCAGGGAACTCACCACCCAGCAAGAGACTGTTCAGCGCCGCTGCCCGCTCTCCATCCACACACAGCGTGTGACTGAGGAACTCTGGAGGTGAATTGCGCCGTTTGCGTTGTTCAGGAAGCCAGTTAGCACTAGAGGCCAAAACCCATTCTAAATTGGCCGCCGGTTGCCTCAGAGAAAAGCGTGCGGACCACAAGAAAATGGCCGCCTGCAATGCAGACCTGCGTCACAGCGCGGCCACGGCAAAATGGCCACCAATGGGATTTTACAATGCAATACAAAGGCAACATAAAAATTGCGCCCAAACAATTGAGGTGGACGAGAAGGAAGCAGCGGAGGCTTCCAAGAGAATAATTACCCCCCCCCACAGAGAGCGGGCCTGTACACCCCCACAGCCCCCCGCCGCAACCTGGAGCCCCCCTACAGGTATTCCCCGGTTGCAGCGAGCCCCGCAAGGGGAGGAGGGAAAAGGGTGACAGAGGGAGAGAGGGGAGGGCAGGAGAACCCCCTAACGACCCCCTTAGGAATGCCCAGCTGTTCCACCCCACCGAGGCAGGAGGAACTGTACTTACCCGTCCTTGCGAGGACCTGATCGTGAGTTCCTGACAGACCTACACATGAGCAGTACAGAGTAGCTGTCGGCCCGGTCCACTGGCCACCACTAGAGCCATGGGGTATGTCGTGGCCGACCCAGCGCGTAGCTAAGGCCTGCTCACGCTCGATGGCCGGACTGGGGAGACTACAAGGATCTATAATATCCAGCCTGTCACCCAGCCGGCAGTTGATAGAAGATTTCTTAAAATAAAATCATAAAATAAAAAAAATTAAAATTTCTTCCGGACCCTGGGCCCAAAAGGGAGCCAGGTCCTCCTTCTCTACTAGGCAGAAAAAAAACTAGAGTTAGACTTACCGGTAACTCTATTTCTAGGAGTCGTCCAGGACAGCACTAGAGAGATAGGCTCCACCTCCAGAGGCAGGAAACACATCATACCGATCTTTAAAGGGCGGCTTCCGTCCCTCTTCCTCAGTCTTTTAACCGAGAACTTCCCCGGAACGGCTTCTGAAACAACAAAAAAAAAACTCGTCCACCATTATAACAGCATATAGGGAGGGAATCCCTGCTGTCCTGGACGACTCCTAGAAATAGAGTTACCGGTAAGTCTAACTCTAGTTTTCTCTAGTCGTCTGTCCAGGACAGCACTAGAGAGGATCAGCGAGAACTTACCAGATTAGCGGGGGACTACCGCTTGGAGGACTTTCCTCCCAAACGCTTGGTCTTGCGCTGAGAGAAGGTCCAATCTATAATGCTTCATGAACGTTGAGTAATTTGACCATGTTGCTGCTCGACAAATTTGTTCTGGTGTTGCTCCAGCTCGCTCTGCCCAAGAGGCCGATAGTGCCCGTGTGGAGTGAGCCATGGGGGGAAAAAGGGCATTCCTTTCCTAAGATTTTGTAAGCTTCCACAATAGCCTGCTTAATCCATCTTGCGATTGTGCCTTTTGAAGCTTGAAACCCCAATTTTTTTCCCGAATGCAAAATAAATAGAGCATTGGATTTCCTAATGTTTTTGGACAACTCCAGATATTGTAAGACACAGGCTCTCACGTCCAGATTGTGGAATTCTGTCTCCCTTAGATTGGTTGGGGACCCACAAAAAGAAGGCAAAACAATTTCTTGAGCTCTATGGAACTTTGACACCACTTTGGGCAAAAAACCTGGGTCTATCCGTAATACCAGCCTGTCTTCAAAAACTTGTAGAAAAGGCTCCTTAATGGAAAGTGCCTGCAGCTCACTAATGCGTCTCGCAGTGGTTATGGCCACTAGAAAGACAGATTTGAGCGTGACCCATTTTAGGGACAGCTCTTTCTCTTGTGACCATTTAGCCCAACCCTGCAACACTGTCGTCAGGTCCCATTTTGGCAGGACTTTAAATGGAATGGGTCTAATTCTGGCTAACCCCTTGAAGAACCTGCTCACTAGCGGGTCTATAGCCAGGGGTCGCTCTAAAAAAACTGACAAGGCCGATACCTGTACTTTTAGTGTACTAATGGCCAGTCCTTTATCCGCACCATCTTGTAAAAACTCCAAGATGGCTGGGATACTTGCAGACACCTTTTTGGTATCCAACCAAGAACAAAATTTTTTCCAAACTTTAACATAAATCGCTTGGGTAACCTTCTTTCTACTAGAAAGAATGGTGTTTACTACCCTATCCGAGAGCCCCTTAGACTTCAGGAGACTCTCTTCAGACACCAGGCTGACAGCTTCAGAGTCTGAACCTTGGATAATAGGACTGGGCCCTGGGATAGCAGATCCTTCCTTACGGGCAACATGAGGGGGGGGGGGGTTCCGCTGTCAGGCGTAACAGTATGGAAAACCAAGGCCTCTTTGGCCAATACGGGACCACTAGGATCATTGTTGAAATTTCCTCAGGACAAGAGGAATAAGTTTGAACGGGGGAAAGGCGTAACATAGATGAAACGGCCACTTCTGGGCTAGGGCATCTATCCCTTTGGCCCCTATTTCTCTTTCTATCGAAAAGTAAGCTGGAACTTTGGCATTCGACCTGTTGGCAAACAAGTCCACTTCGGGAATGCCCCACTTCTCTATTATTAGTTGGAAGACCTCCCTGTTTAGCGACCACTCTGATTCGCACACTTGGTGTCGGCTCAGAAAGTCCGCCAGGCAATTGTCCACTCCCTTCAGACGGACCGCGGATATGGACTTCAGATTTTTTTCTGCCCAGGCCAAGATAGCGCTCGCTATCTTGATTAAGGATGGACACCTTGTTCCTCCTTGCTTGTTTAAATATGAGACTGCTACCACACTGTCTGAGAGGACCTGTACGTGGTGATTTTTCAGCTCCGCGACAAATGCCCTTAGGGCTTCCCAGCTTGCTTGCAACTCCCTCCAATTGGCTGACCTTTGGGACTGCACGTTTTCCCAGCGCCCTTGGGCTACCTTTGATCCACAATGGGCCCCCCAGCCCCAGGCACTGGCGTCCGTGGTTATTCGGACTGACACCGGAAGAGACCAAAACAGACCCTGCACTAGGTTCTCTTCGTCCCTCCACCACCAAAGAGACCTTTTGGTCTTTGGGGATAGGTGGAAGGTCACGTCCAACGATTCCTGCGTTCCGTCCCAGTTGTTCAGAATATTTGCCTGAAGACACCTGAAATGGGCTCTTGTCCTGACGGCAACAATCCCTGCGGTACCATGGGCACCCAAACCCGACATGGCTGAGCGGATAGAAATTGCCAGATTGTTTTGAAGGAAGGCTGCCGTAGCCTTTACCTTTTTTACTTTCTCCGCTGCAAGATAAATTTTCTGCGTCACTGAGTTTACTAGGAAGCCCAAGTACTGCAGGACCTGTGTTGGGGTTAGGTTTGACTTCTCCCAATTTATTAACCACCCCAGTTTTTCCAAAAAGGATTTGGCCACCCGTAGATCCTCTTGCAGTTGGAGCGCGGAGGGTGCAAAAAATAAAAGGTCGTCCAGGTAAGGGATGACTGATATCCCTTCCAGTCTCAGGGGGGCCAGTGCCTCCGCCAAAATTTTTGTAAATATTCTGGGGGATGAAGACAGGCCGAATGGCAGGGCCCTGAATTGAAAATGTCGGACCTGCTTTCCCCATCTGATTGCTACCCTTAAAAACTTTTGAGATTCCGGATGGATAGGGACGTGTAAGTAGGCATCCCTCAAATCGAGGGAGGCCAAGAAACAATCCGGGGGAAGAATTGACTTCACAGAAAGGATTGTCTCCATCCGAAATTTTTTGTAAGCCACCCATTTGTTTAGTGATTTCAGATTTAATATTAGACGGAAATTGCCCGACGGTTTTCTCACTATGAAAACATGCGAGTAGAAACCTAGGTTTATCTCCTGCTGTGGCACTGGGATAAGAACCCCCTGGTCTACCAAGTCGCCTATTTGTGACAGCAAGGCTGTCTTTTTCTGAAAATCCCTGGGCGGAGAGGTTACGAACGTTCTTGTGGGCGGAGTGCCCCTGAACTGAATTCGATAGCCTTCCCTGATTATCCTCCGAATAAATGTATTTGGGGTAGTCTTTTCCCACTGTGGGAGGAACTGCCCCAATCTCCCTCCCACTGGAACCAAGTCACTGGGATTTGGTGGTCTTTTTAGGAGAGGAAAACAGGACACCTTTCTGCTTACCCTTTCCCCACTGCTTCCCAGAGGTCGACCCCTTAGAAGCCTGCCCCTGAATCGGCCTTTGTCCTTGGGGACGAAAAAAACGTTTCCCCTGAACCCTTTTATTTTTGACCGGGAAGGCCTTTTTCTTGTCGGCAGTACGGTCTAGCACTTTCTCTAGATCTTGCCCGAACAAAAGGTCTCCTTCAAATGGGATGCCACATAGTCTGATTTTTGATGCCGGGTCTCCCGACCAGGACTTTAGCCATAAAGCCCTGCGTGAGGAATTGATTAAGGCAGCGGTCTTTGCCGATAGCTTGACCGACTCCGCGGATGCGTCCGCCATATAGCCCGCCGCCTTGTGTAGCATAGGCAGGGAATCAAGAATCTCCTTCCTGGAGGTCCCACTTTCCAGATGGTTTTGTAGCTGGTCCAGCCAGACCTCCAAGTTACGAGCCACTATAGTTGTAGCCATTGCTGGCTTTAAACTTTTCATGGCTACTTCCCATGACCTTTTCAGCAGTACCTCCATCCTTTTGTCCATAGGTTCCTTAAGGACACCCATGTCCTCAAAGGCGAGGTCTGTAGACTTGGAACACTGGGAAAAGGCTGCATCCACTTTGGGCACTTTGTTCCAGATACAGGAGGAATCCTCACTGAAGGGAAATCTCCTCTTCAGACTTTTGGGAAAAAACAATTTTTTCTCTGGTTCCCGCCATTCCTTTCTAATAGAATCTGCCAGTGTACTATGTACCGGAAATACCCTGTTCTGACCCTCTTTCAGGGTTTGGTACATCTGGTCATGCAAGGACAAGGAAGCCTGCTCTTCTTTGATATCGAGAGTCTCATATATCACCCCTAATAAGGCATCCACCTCCTCGAGTGAGAGCCTGTATCTGGGCGAACTTGTCCCCTGGCTCGGAATATCTCTGGATGAAGCCGCCTCACTTAGCTCATCCAAGGAATCTGGTTCCCCTCCGTCTGATGCGTCACCCACCTCTGGGGCCGAATCAGGGGGGGCTGCAGCTGGTGGTTTTGGGGTTTCAAGGCTTGCCAGCATTGATTTAATGGTCTTCATTTCTTTCTGAACCCCAGCAATTAGTTCTTTACATGCCCCTGTTGCCTCCTTGTAAACCAATTTGTCAATACAAGGTTTACAAAGGGGCTTGCTCCATCCCTCCTTTAGTTTGTTCGTACATGACGGACACCTCTTCTTCCCCCCTGACCTCTCCGGGTCTTTAGGCTGAGCCTGGGAAAGAGAAGGAGAGAAGAAACCAGGGCAAGTAGTCAGAAACCCTTTAGACAATCAGGGATTGTACCTTCACCACACCGATGTGCACCCCCACCAGCCGCTGACAGGATTCGCATGGCTCTTTAGCCCGGATCCTGTCGCTGAAGGAGGGGGGGGGGGGTATTTCCCCTTTTTTCCCCTCCTTCCCCAGCCCTGTAGGTCCAGGGCACCCCAGTGTCTGCCTACCTGAGCTGGGCCGGCACCACTGCCACCTGGTTCCATTGTCTCCATGCTGTCTCCTACCTCTGTAGTCAGCTGCTGGTTCATCTCCAAGGAACCGTCTATCTTGTGGCCGGCGGTTTTTAAAATTTCCCACCATGGCCCCAGCGTCCACGCTCGCCCCGGAACCGGAAGTGTTGCGCCGGAAGTCCCCGCCCTCCTCCTGCGTTCCACAGGCCGGAACTCGAGGCCTACGCCCGCCCCCCGCCAGAGACCACAGTAACTGGCCGGCAGATGCCAGGATGTCCTGCGGGGAACGTCTGCCCTCCTCGGGCTATACCGGAGGATTGCGCCGGTACCAGCTTCACTGCAGCCTGACCGGGGGACCCAACAAAGCCTGCCACCTTCCAGGTATCGCAGACCTCCTTCCCCCTTCCTCGAGCAGTCTGCCTCGGCTTAGGGGAAGGAGAGCTCCATCCAGCCTCCTCCTCCGCTGGAGGAAACACAGACTGAGGAAGAGGGACGGAAGCCGCCCTTTAAAGATCGGTATGATGTGTTTCCTGCCTCTGGAGGTGGAGCCTATCTCTCTAGTGCTGTCCTGGACAGACGACTAGAGAAAACTGAGCTGCTGACTGCAGGGTGGAGGGTTATGTCCGGAAGGACCGCCCCCTGGGCGGGGCTGTTCAACTCTGTTAAAGTAACATGTATTTAAATATCTAACATGTTCTGCCTAGTCCTCTCCTATAGAACAGGAACATAACCCAACTGTCACGAATTAAGGAGCTGTGTCCGTCCATGGACGAAAAGAGAAAAGTATTTGGCTGCTGATTTTGTACGTTCGCCCCACTGACAAAGAAACGATCAGTCTATAATTTTATTGGTCGGTTTATTATAACAGTGAGAGGCAGAATAACAACAAAAATATCCAGGAAAAAAAAACGCATTTCTAAAAAGTTATAAATTGATTTGCATTTTTGAGTGAAATAAGTATTTGTTCCCCGATCAATCAGCAAGATTTCTGGCTCCCAGGTGTCTTCTATACAGGTAATGAGCTGAGATTAGGAGCACTCTCTTAAAAGGGAGCGCTCCTAATCTCAGCTTGTTACCTGTATAAAAAGACATCTGTCCATGGAAGCAATCAGATTCCAATCTCTCCACCATGGCCAAGACCAAAGATCTGTCCAAGGATGTCGGGGAGAAGATTGTAGACCTACACAAGGCTGGAATGGGCTTACAAGTCATCGCCAGCTTGGTGAGAGGAGACAACAGTTTGTGTTTCTTCCATTTGCGAATAGTCGCACCAAATAACTGTCACTCTCCTCGGTCTGGGGGCTCCATACAAAGTCTCACCTCGTGGAGTTTCAATGATCATGAGAACGGTGAGGAATCCGCCCAGAACTACACGGGAGAATCTTGTCAATGATCTCAGCTGGGACCATCGTCACCAAGAAAACAAATCGGTAACACACTACACCGCGAAGGACTGAAATCCTGCAGCCCCCGCAAGGTCCCACTGCTCAACAAGGCCCATGTACAGACCCGTCTGAATGATTCAGAGGGGAACTGGAGGAAGTGTTGTGGTCAGATGAGACCAAAATCGAGCTCTTTGGCATCAACTCAACGTGTTTGGAGGAGGAATGCTGCCTATGACCCCAAGAACACCACCCCCCACCGTCATCCATGGAGAACACCACCCCCCACCGTCATCCATGGAGAACACCACCCCCCACCGTCATCCATGGAGAACACCACCCCCCACCGTCATCCATGGACAACACCATCCCCCACCGTCATCCATGGATAACACCATCCCCCACCGTCATCCATGGAGAACACCATCCCCCACCGTCATCCATGGATAACACCATCCCCCACCGTCATCCATGGATAACACCATCCCCCACCGTCATCCATGGAGGTGGAAACATAATGCTTTGGGGGCGTTTTTCTGCTAAGGGGACAGGACAACTTCTCCGCATCAAAAAAGGGACGATGGACGGGGCCATGTACCATCAAATCTTGGGTGAGAACCTCCTTCCCTCATCCAGGGCACTAAAAATGGGTCATCCAGCATGACAATGACCCAAAACACACAGCCAAGGCAACAAAGGAGTGGCTCAAGAAGAAGAAGCACATTAAAAGGTCCTGGAGTGGCCTAGCCATTCTCCAGACCTTAATCTCATAGAAAATATGTGGAGGGAGCTGAAGGTTTGAGTTACCAAAACGTCAATCTCGAAACCTTAACCACTTCAATACCTACCGGGGGGCACTTACGCACCTTCCTGCCCAGGCCAATTTTCAGCTTTCAGCGCTGTCACAATTTGAATGACAATTGCGCGGTCATACAACGCTGTACCCAAACAAAATTTTTATCATTTCGTTCCCACAAATAGAGCTTTCTTTTGGTGGTATTTGATCACCTCTGCGATTTTTATTTTTTGCGCAACAAATAAATAAATACAGAAAATTTTGAAAAAATTTAAGTTTTTCTTTGTTTCGGTTAATTTTTTTTGTAAATAAGTTTTCTTCTTCAATGACGGGCACTGATATGGCAGCACTGATGAGGTGGCACCAATGATGGTCACTGATAGGCGGCACTGATAAGCAATGAGAGGTGGCACTGATGGACACTGATGGGTGGCACTGATGATATTGATGGGTGGCATTGCTGGGCATCACTTTTTTTCATCTATAATGTTGCCAGTCAGTGCCCATTTGTGGGCACTGATTGGCACTATTGCACATATTTTTTTTACATGTGGATGGCCATGGGGTACATACCTGGCCATCCACATGTTGCCCGCTTCCCTGGTGGTCCTAGTGGCTTCCCTGGTGGTCCAGTGTGGGCATCCGCGGGGGGGCTGCGCTGATAAACAATCAGCGCGAAACCCCCCCCGTCAGGAGAGCCGCGCATCGGCTCTCCTCTACTCGCGTCTCTCAGACACGAGTGAGGAAGAGCTGATCAACGCTCTTCCTGTTTACATCGTGGTCAGCGGTGACTGGACATGGCTGATCACATGGTAAAGTGCCTCCGCCGGAGGCTCTTTACCGAGATCGGTGTCAGACTGACACGCCGCACCACCGATCGCCGCGCTGCGCGCCCCCCCCTCCGGGCGTGCAGCGGCTGTTATCCTGCAGGACGTCATATGACGCCCAATCAGGATAACGCAACCACCGCCCGGCCGTCATTTTGCTATAGGCTAGGCGGGAAGTGGTTAATGACTTGGGAGAGGATCTGCACAGCGGAATGTGGGACAAAATCCCTCCTGAGATGTGTGCAAACCAGGTGGCCAACTACAAGAAATGTCTGACCTCTGTGATCGCCAACAAGGGTTTTGTCACCAATTACTAAGTCTTGTTTTGCGAAGGGGTCAAATACTTATTTCACTCATTAAAATGCAAATCAATTTATAAAAAACTTTTTTGAAATGCGTTTTTCTGGATACTTTTGTTGTCATTCTGTCTCTCGCTGTTATAATAAACCGACCATTAAAATTATAGGACTGATCGTTTCTTTGTCAGTGAGCAAGACGTACAAAATCAGCAGGGAATCGTATACTTTTTTCCCCCCTCACTGTAGTGGATATAAAGCTTGTGGATTGTACAGGAGATGCCGGCTTTTCTGTAGGATCAACACGGCGAGAATCCTTGCCGGAAAATTTAATGCTAACCCTTCCACACCATCCAAAACCAGAAAAAAGAAAAATCCTTGTCGTCCATTGAAGGGACACAGTAAGTACTGTTGTGTTATACTGCCATCTACAGGAGGCTGTGACACTGACAAAACATAATGATGGTGGACGAGCCCAGCATAACTCCTCCTCTACCCAGCATGCTCACATTTTTGCTCGTGTCCTAGGAGGGTGGATAATGGTTCATCAGTTCCCGCTGTGTAAAGTAATAATAAAAAGAAACACTTTTTGTGATCATCTTTTTTTTTTTTTTTTCGAACATTCTGTCATCATGGGACAAGTCAGTCCATCTCCTGGTCAAAACAATTAATTAGGGACGTTGGCTCAGGAATCGGTGGAAGTCCTTCATTCTGATCTTCAGAAACCCGCCCCCAGTAGTACGTCCCAGCTCTGCTGATCCCGCACACAGTAGTAGTACGTCCCAGCTCTGCTGATCCCGCACATAATAGTAGTACGTCCCAGCTCTGCTGATCCCGCACACAATAGTAGTACGTCCCAGCTCTGCTGATCCCGCACACAGTAGTAGTACGTCCCAGCTCTGCTGATCCCGCACACAGTAGTAGTACGTACCGGCTCTGCTGATCCCGCACACAGTAGTAGTACGTCCCAGCTCTGCTGATCCCGCACACAGTAGTAGTACGTCCCAGCTCTGCTGATCCCGCACACAATAGTAGTACGTCCCAGCTCTGCTGAT